>CAUYRH010043765.1:0-28077 GCA_963574655.1 Perodicticus potto | reverse complement strand
CGAGTCTCCTGCCTCCGCCTCCCAAGTAGCTGGGACTGCAGGCGCCCACCACAATGCCCGGCCATTTTTTGGTTGCAGCCGTCGTTGTTTGGCGGGCTCAGGCTGGATTCGAACCGGCCAGCTCAGGTGTACATGGCTGGCGCCTTAGCCCGTTGAGCCACAGGCGCCAAGCCTGTATTATTATTATTATAAGAAGAAAAAAACAGATATTTGCCTTGAGGATCTCTGCTGCTTTAAGGATCAAACTTTTAATAAGTTCATAAAGACTGTAAATTCCAGTTACAGAGGAGAAAACTGGAGCCTTGAGAACATAAATCTATTGCCCCAGATTAACTAGGAAGTATGAGACACTGTTACAAACCCAGGCAGTCCAGCTTCAGGATCCAAGCACTTAACTAAGCCATACACTCTCAAAAAGGAGTATTTGGCTCGGTGCCTGTGGCTCAAGCCGCTAAGGCGCCAGCCACATACACCGAGCTGGCGGGGTTCGAATCCAGCCCAGCCTGCCAAACAACAATGACAGCTTCAACCAAAAAAAGAAATAGCCAGGCGTTGTGGCAGGCGCCTGTAGTACCAGCTACTTGGGAGGCGGAGGCAGGAGAATCGCTTGAGCCTAAGAGTTGGAGTTGCTGTGAGCTGCAGAGCACTCTACCCAGGGCGACAGCTTGAGGCTCTGTCTCAAAAAAATAAATAAATAAATGAATGAATGATAAAAGGAGTATTTGCACTAGGTCTGCCATGTTTCGCAACTATTTTCTTCCTGTTTATCTTTTGAATTTCTAAAGGTAGTTTTATTTATATGTTACAGGGAAATTTAGGATATCTAAATTGTCTGGGGTTTTTTTCCAATACGTAAAGTTTCTGCATCATTTATGATATAAAATTCTGAAATTTTACATATGACTAGAATCCTAGAACAATTAATCTTTCTCTATAAATTTTAATTCACTGTTATTATTTTAAATCTAAATGCAAATAAAATAAATTTAGATACATACCTGAAAATAAACTAAGCTGAAGAGCCGTAATTGGAGGGAAGGAAAAACCTTCTTCTGTCCAGACCAATTCCACACATTTGTGGACATCTCTTGTAATGATATTAAACTTCATTATTGTAATCACATGCTGTGCTGTTAAGGCCATTATTACTATGTTTAATGTTTACTGAGAGTGTATGTTGTGCCAGGCACAATACTGGGCACTGCCTTTGAAAACAAAAAGAAGCAGCTCACAAATCCTTGTCTGAAGTTGCTCTTATTTTTCATCTCTTCAGGCAGTTTTAAACACCGCTGCCACGATATTTCTAAAACAACTGAGAATGTTATTCTCCTGCTGAAATTCTTTCAGCCCTCTGTCACCTACAAGATGAAATCTGAAATCCTTAGCATGGAGCAAGTGCCCACTCAGCCCCTCTTACTTGTAGAACCCTGAACCATTTGCTATTCTCTGACTATCTCTACAAATTTCTCACTGCTAAGTCTTTGTTCTTGCTATTTCATTCGGTATTCTGATCATATGTTTAAATCCTGTTTTTTCCATAAGGTCCAATTCAAGTGTTTCCTCCTCCCACGGATACTCCTGGTGAGGATTTGCTGTTACCTTTTGTCATTCCTACAATAATTGTCAGTAACCCTTTGGGCAGGGTTATAATGCTTTGCATTATAATTGTTTTGTTTATGTCTGCCTTCCCCACCAGTCTGCAGTCTTCTTGAGATCTTGGGCCAGGGACCATGTCATAATTATTTTATGTACTTTAGTAACTAGCACAATGCCTTGTGCCTTGTTTCAGAGTAAGCACTGAGATGAACATTTACTTTAATTCACTTCTTTAAATCTAGAGCTAGGTTATTTTGAAATAATGACTATCGCTTTTTCACATTATCTATTAAATGCAGGTTTTCAGTGCACACATACACATGCACACCAAAGTTATCGATTATAGCAGATAGTCAGCTTGAGACAATTATAGATTAGCTCAAACCAGACCATGCAGAAAATCTGGATATATGGAATGAAAAGAATATTGCACAAATGTGTTACATTAGTAACTTATTGTCTTCTGGCTGCTAATCTATAGGTGTAGCCTTACATGCTATCTTTCGATTGTCATTAAGGGACTGTTTTGCCTCAACTGGTTGAGAGTAAACATTTTAGCACACATATTAATCTAATTAAACTAGATAATTACTGCTGGAAAGGAACTGTGGTAGTATTAACATGTAAATAAATTTTTTGCAAATATACATGAGGAATCTAATATTTCATTTTTCATGTAGTTTACCTTGTTTCAAATGCAAGAAGACAGATGTTACCATAACCTAGTTTTGCAACATTTACCTCTGTAAACACTATTACTTTTCTCTGTCCCACAATTTCATACCCTCAACATTTTCCTGATTATGGGTCATCTCACATCTCACATGCTTTTTGGATATTTTGCACACATTAAAAAGTAGGCTAAGATTTTGACCAGGATTAAAACTTTATCTGTGCTTAGACTTGACTCTCCAACACGGAAGAAACAGTGATAATCAGGTTACCATTTAACATTTGCTTGGGTAACATTTACACTAAAATTGCTCACATTTTGTGGTGCATTGAATTAAAGCAATTTGCCTAAAATTGTCAAGGCAGAGCTAGAAGTCAAAAGACTTCTATGACTTATTGATTTATCCATCACATTATTTTTATTTTATTTTATTTTATTTTTAGAGTCAGGGTCTTGTCATGTTGTACAGACTAAAGTTCAGTGGCTATTCATTGGTGTGATCATAGCACCCTGAAACTTTAAACTCTTTACTTCAAGGAAGTGAGACTTCTACCTCAGCATCTCAAGTATCTGGGACTATTGATCTATGCCCCACCCAGGCTGTCAGTTTCATTTATTTATGTATTTATTTATTTGAGACAGAGTCTTGCTCTCTCTCTCTGGGTAGACTGCCATCATTATAGCTCATAGCCACTTCAAACTGTTGGGCTCAAGTGATCCTCTTGTAGCTGGGACTATAGGTGTAAGCCACCATGCGTGGCTAGTTGTTTTTTTGTTTTTTTCCTATTTTTAGTAGAGACAGGGTCCCATTCTTGCACAGGCTGGTCTCGAACTCCTGAGCTCAAGCAATTCACCCACAGCCTCCCAGAGTGCTAGGATTACAGGCATGAGCCATTGTGCCTGGCCACCATCAATTATTTTTAAGCACATATTATATGCAAGGAACTCTACTAGCTGAGGAGAGCAAATAGATTTCAGTGTGGTAGGGAAAATAAGACATTTACATAAATGTTATTTCTGAGGAAATTAATGTCACAAGAGTGTGGGAGAATAAAAAAGAAAATAAGTTTTTATTATTTCAGCAAGTAAGTTGTAGAGATGCCAAAGAATGATTGTGTTGATAACACACTTAGATATTTCACCAGATTAACCACGCCTATGGGAAATACAGCTGTTTGGACCACAAAAGCCATAACATAGCACCACTATGTACTTAATGGAAAATGAACCAATTTTCAAAATAAACAACATCCAAAGGTCCAAACTTTCAAATTTGAGCTAGAATCAGTTATAGCAATAACTCAAATATCCAGGGTAGCCAATACATCATAAAATGTAGAAAAGCTATTATTTCTCTTTTTTTCTCTAAAAGAATTGTTAATATTGTTTGAGGTATCCATGGTTTTATGTCTCATATTAAAAAATGGAGAAGATGGAGGGTTTTACTAAATTTAGAAAGAAGAATATTATATTAATAATAATTCCACATGCAAGAAAAATAATTTTATGAAAAGCTGAGGGTAGGCCTTTCCCATTAATAAAAGGTTTTGTAAAATAAAAATTATGATCACTTCATATTTTTAATTTAGACTTAATCTTGTACCTCAGAATATAAATTTGCTTAATAATTTTTGATTACCTACTATAATGTACAAACTTAATAGCAGGTTAGACAACTTGCCTTTATATGAAAAATATGAAAGAAAAATGGCTAGAAAAAAATAATATCTACTACTACTGACCACTTTCTTTAAATAGCCTTCGCCTTCTAGTTTCCTGGTTTCTTTTACCCATTCTGTGCCTGGACTCTAAATCATTTTGGGATAAAATAACAAAAATCACGAAATCTGGCTCACTGATTCTACTACGAATATATGCTAGGCAACTTAGCTAGGCCTTCAAGGCCAATTGTCAATCATTATTTCTCTTCATTCAGTATATAGAGAGAGTGTGTCAGCATATGTTAGTAACGTTCTAGGTGTGAGAAATAGGGTCTCAAAAAAGGCACAGTCTATACATTTCTTCCTTTCGTTTTTGTTTTTTTTTTGAGACAGAGTCTCACTGTGTTGCTCTTGGTGGAGTGCTATGACATCACAACTCACAGCAACCTCAAACTCCTGGGCTTAAGTGATTCTCTTGCCTCAGCCTTCAAAGTAGCTGGGACTATAGGTGCCGCCCAGCTATTTTTGTTGTTATTGTTGCAGTTGTCATTGTTGTTTGGCAGGCCCAGGCTGGGTTTGAACCTGCCAGCCCCAGTGTATGTGGCTGGCACCCTAGCCGCTGAGCTACAAGCCTATATATTTATTTCTTAATGGCCTCCTATTATACTCCAACAACATCTAGACTAGTGGTTCTCAATTGGAGGTGATTTTGTTCCTCAAGGGGACATTTTGGCATGTCTGGAGACAGTTTTTGCTTGTTCCAACTAGGGAGGGGGCACTACTTCCATCTCATGGTTAAAGGTCAGAAATGTTAAATATCCTGCAATGGATAGCCTTCCACCACCCCACCATGCTCCCTTGCTCTCAAAAAAGAATGATCTGTTCTAAAACAGCAATAGATCCAAGGTTAAGAAATCCTGATTTAGATGAAACTATTGTCCCACTCTCCACATGCTTCTAGTCATGCGTATGAAAACTAGTCCATTCCCTATAGGCCTTAGTAGTTATTGAGTAAGCATTGAATGAATGAGTAAATGTCAAGAATATTTTCTTTCAGGTTGAGAATCATGAGAGACTTACTGGTCACCAAACATAAGAGTATTCTAGGCTATGACTCATTCTTACTCATTCTCACTTTATTGTTCATTTAGACAGAAGGAAATCATAAATCATGATAATACATCTTAGGCTACATTATGTTAAGATCTGTATTGCCCAGTTAAAAACACCAGTGCCACACACACCTTTAACAAATAAAGTTTTTTGTGTTTTTTTTTCCCACAGATTAACATGAGGTTACAAACAATTAGGTTACAGTGTTTGCGTTGGTTAAGTAAGATCCCTATTGTTGTTGCTTCCCCCGCACCCAGGAGTGTGTCACATACCCTTACCCTGTGCCCGGTAGTTGGGAGCACACCAATCCCTCTTCCTCCTCCCCATTGTTAAATATCCTGCAATGGATAGCCTACCACCACCTCTACCTTCCTTTCTCCAACTTGAATTAAATTGAGTTTTTCTTTCATGTGGGTGTGTATTAGTTCATTTACGGGTTTCATATTAGTATTGAGTATATTGGATACTTGGTTTTTCATTCTTTTTTTTTGAGACAGACTGTCACTATGTTACTTTGAGACAGACTCTCACTATGTTACCCTCTCACTATGTATCAGTGCTGTGGCCTCACAGCTCACAGCAACCTCAAACTCTTGGGCTTAAGCAATTCTCTTGCCTCAGCCTCCCAAGTAGTTAGGACTACAGGCGCCCACCACAACACCTGGCTATTATTTTGTTGTGGTTGTCATTGTTATTTGGCAGGCCCGGGCTGGGTTCCAACCTGCCAGCTCTGGTGTACATGGCTGGCACTCTAGCCGCTGAGCTACAGGTGCGGAGCCAGGTTATCCATTCTTGTAATACTTCACTGAAAAGAATTTTCTCCAACTCTGTCCAGGTTAATATAAAAGATGTAAAGTTTCCATCCTTTTTTGGTGACTAAATAGTATTCTGTGTTACACATATACCACAGTTTATTAATCCATTCATGGTTTGATGGGCACTTGAGTTGTTTCCACCTCTTGGCAATGGTAAACTGAGCTGCGGTAAATAATGTAGTGCAAATGTCCTTACAGTAAAATGATTTTTTTTCTTCTGGATAGATGCCTAGTAATGAGATTGTAAAGTCCTGAAGTTGCAGATGCTGGCAAGGATGTGGAAAGAAGGGAATGCTTTTATACTGTTAGTACGATTGCAAACTAATACAGACTCTTTGGAAAGAAGTATGGAGAATCCTCA
This sequence comes from Perodicticus potto, assembly GCA_963574655.1. Taxonomy (NCBI): domain Eukaryota; kingdom Metazoa; phylum Chordata; class Mammalia; order Primates; family Lorisidae; genus Perodicticus; species Perodicticus potto. The sequence continues at coordinate 21,858 of CAUYRH010043765.1, read as the reverse complement.
AAGAACTCAAAATAGACCTTCCATTTGATCCTGCAATCTTATTACTAGGTTTCTTTTTCCTTTTTTTTTTTTTTTTTAGACAGAGCAAGACTCTTATCTCCCACTTTGGCTTCCCAAAGTGCTGGGATTGCAGATGTGAGCCACTGTGCCTGAGCTGTACTTTAATTTTTAGTAATTACTATGTTTAACAACAGCCTACACAATTTCTGAAAATTGACCAGTCACCTCTCAAAGCCAGCTTTAGCACACTGGTATAACTAAAAGTGTAGAGAGAGGCTAGGTATGCAATGCTAGTGGTAAACCTTCTGTCTGGAGAAAATATTCTTCCAACAGTTAAATTCTCCATTTGTAGACATTTTTCTCATTTCCCTCATCTTGATATGCTTTAGAGTACTGAATATCCTTTTCTCCAGCATATATTTGTATGCTTTAAGGGAAAGTACTTAAATCAACTTTCAAAATAATATATCCTCAGATAGACTTGAGATACTGATTTTTGGCAACACTGAGGCCAAGTAAGAGGATTGCAGCATCCATGTTAATTTCCTTTTTTTTTTTTTTTTGAGACAGAGTCTTACTAATTCCATTGCCCCAGGCTAGAATGCCAGGGCCTCAGCCTAGCTCACAGCAATCTCATACTCCTGGGTCAAGCAATTCTCCTGCCTCAGCCTCCCGAGCAGCTGGGACTACAGGCACCTGCCACAAAACCTGGCTAATAAATATACCACATCTTCTTTATCTATTTATCTGTGAATGACACTTGATTATGAAATTAACATGGAGGCCAGGTGCAGAGGCTCACACCTATAATCCTAGCACTCTGGGAGGCTGAGGTAAGAGGATCACTTGAGCTCAGGAAGGCCAGACTCTGTGTCTACAAAAAATTAGAAAAATTAGTCCTAAAGGAAAAGAAGTGAGTTCTAAATAACCCTTCACACAATCTGATTTTGAAATCCATATCACAATGTAAGAAAACAGCATTTTATATGACAGAACAGTATGTGATACCAAAAATTCTGCTGAAACTATTTAATGTCTCCAATTCAACTACTTTGGGAAGGCTTGTCAGAACCTTCTTAGAGTGGTGTGTAGTGCTCAGAATTTTGACTTGCTAAAATATAATCCTCAACTATGCTGAACAAAGCCAGAATTTGGGGGATTATATTATAAATAAGGTAACTATATAATTTATTGTTCAAATCTGACACTTTTGAGAATAAAATTAATAATCATGGCTAGGCAACAGGGAAAAACCTGAAGCTGTCACAGTCAAATCACTCTAATTACAAAAGACATTTTGCATAAACATATTCAGGATTTCCTAAGGGGTAGGAGAAAGGATTCTGTAGATTTTTTTCTCAGCATCTACTTTCTCACTTTCCTTCCTTATTTTCTTAGAGTTCCCTAATGTCTCTTCCAACATCCTCAGCTACTTTTTTTTCATTTTTATCCATCAGAATGTGAACTGAATACAACATAAAAATATAACACTGGAACCAGTTTCATATATACTTGAACTTCAGCTACCATCTATACTTAATGGCAACACAGGTATAATTTTAGGGAACGTGAGAGTATAGCTACCAGTATAGCTGTTGAAGGTAAAACATTTGTGTAAAGGATGTATCTGTATTCCCTATTTTCCTTTAGAGAAGGAAATTTATATTCCCTTTCTGGCACATAAAAAGTCAGTAGTGTTAGAAGGTTAATTCAAAGTTCAATGAGGTTTTATGCAGAGTAGCCTGTGCCTTGAGTCTGTCCTCTGTGGCATTCACATATCTTTTCACATCTCCCTCAAGCAAAGGGATAACAAGTCTGCCTTCTTCACAGATCTGTGTATTCGTGCTAAATGCCAGAGATGCACATACCATGCATGTCCCAAGACATAATGATGTCTCACAAAGTTAAAGAAAGAGGTAAATCTGTGATGGTTGGTCTAGAGCCCCTGGGGGCTTCAAGAAAATGTCAGAACACAAAGGTCAGAGGGAGGGCAAATGAAGGGAAGAAGATGTACTCTCAATACTCCCAAACAACTTTTAAAAACTGGCTTTTAAAGTGGGAAAGAGTGCATCTTTACCCTTTACCTACAACTTAGACACACACTTTTCCTCAAGTTTCTATATGAATGGGATCTGGTAATGAAGTCATCTTCAAGTAGTATCTCCACATTTGTGCCAGACACATGGGAACCATTGTCAGAAGAAAGAGGAAACACTGTCTTGACAGACACTGTAATGTAATAATAATGACTTAAACAACAGCTGATGTCTGCATGGAACTTACTATGAATCAGGGACTGTTCTGAGTACTTTTCATGTATTATCTCAAGAAAACCTGGGCTTGAAGTCATATTGGTCTGAGTCTGAGTCTTTTTTTTTTTGGACACAGAGTCTCAAGCTGTTGCCTGGCATAGAGTGCTGTGGCATCATAGCTCACAGCAACCTCCAACTCTTGGGCTGAAGCGATTCTCTTGCCTCAGCCTCCCAAGTAGCTGGGACTATACATGCCTGCCACAATGCCTGGCTATTTTTGTTGTTGTTGTTGCAGTTGTCATTGTTTTACTGGCCCGGGTTGGATTCAAACCCACAGCCTTGGTGTACATGGCTGGTGCCCTTACCCATTGAGCTACAGGTGCCGCCCATGAGTCTGAGTCTTGGTTCTATCATTTTGTTGCTACTGTGAAGAGGAAGGTTCTTAAACTTCTCTGATATTAAGTTTCTTCAACTGTAATATACTCTCAATATTGTTGTAGAAACATCAGATACGCACAAGCACCAGTAGCATGCGGGCACATACAGGTCCTTTTCTTCTTGTGTTGGACACTTTACAAGCCTTCAGCTGACACACATTGGAATTTGGTGAACATTATCTGAAGATAATTGAGTAGTTACCTATTCTACTATCATATGATACGGGATGTCCACATTAGTGTCCGTTAACTTTGAGAAGATTACATGCCTCTTTCTGCTTCGGAAAAATAGTCCTCATTTCTATGACCTAGGATTCATCAAAGTCAAAGGAGATATAAGAAGAATGGCAAAGGGGCAGCGCCGGTGGCTCAGGGAGTAAGGTGCCAGCCCATATGCCAGAGGTGGTGGGTTCAAGCCCAGCCCCGTCCAAAAACTGCAAAAAAAAAAAAAAACAAAAAAGAAGAAGAAGAATGCCAAAGACTAAGTGAGGCTCTTTCACGAAAGTGATGGAGTTAATTTGCATTTCCTTTCAGGGTCCTGAGATTTAAGATTTTATTTCCTAGAAGGACATCCATGGAGATGTATGTAAATTCTACGCTGTGTCATATGAAATGTTTATTTCTTGTTAAATGGCACTTACTGAAGTAGAGTGCTCCACAAATCATTTCATTTTGTCAAAAACTTCAGATATGTGACATTTGCAGCTCTACTACTCATTGTTAATAAAGATAATTCTTAGTACTAAAAACCTTGCTAATTAAAATAGTCAACCCCCACAGCACTGCTTTGGGAGGGAGGCTGATCCTTATAATTAACCTCCTTTTGCAAGTGAAGGAAGGCTCATGATCACAGAAAAAGACTATATGACATAACCAAAGCCACAGCCAGTAAAGGATGAGGAAAAAGCCTAGGACCAATAAACCCTGAATCTTCAATTGCAACACCTTGTTCAATCAGCTTCTGTCAACCTTTAGCAGTTTTAGGTTTCTTTTCTGTGGTTGTGCTTATGGAATTCAAAAGTGGATTTTGTCCTTGTTGTTCCTTGGTATAAAATAATAAACAAAAGCAAAGAAAATTGTATTTAAAAATTACATACACTTTTATACACACACACATACCCCTACTGAGAAAATTTCTCCTAAAACAATGGCCTACTGATAAGTACTTTTAGATGATCAAAGGATGAGTACATGATAAAAGTACACGGTCCTGCTAAGGCTCTTTGGGGAGACTTTCAGGCTAAAATGCCATACAGAGGGATGCTAGTGTAAGATGTAAAGTAGTTCACTTCCATGCTATGGGTTTTATCCTATTCCTGGGCCTTTCAACTTAGCCAGCTAGCCACTAATGCTAGCTTTCAATGCTGTTATTTGCCTAGGATCTTGGCATTTGCCTGTGATCCTCCTCCTACTTGCACGAGGATCCTATTATTTTGAGTTCTCAGCTTCCTGAGTTCTCTGATGTTCTCAGGTTATGCTGTGATCATGAGAAACTATCATAGTTCTTTGTCTGGATGATTGGTCTTTCATTCCTACTAATAATAGCTAACATACTTTGTATCCGTGATCAGTGTTACAGCCAAGCTGTCTGATATATAGTATTTTGAGATGTTGGGGGCTGTTTTGCTTTTGACTGTTGTACTTACTTAAGCAAGTCTCCCTCTTCAGATCAGTGGGGGGGCAGCAATGCCTTCTAAAGGTACTGCCTATACAACCAAGAACAAAAAGTTGAATTCTTGGCTTTGAGTTCTAATGCAGGCTCTTGAAAATCATAGTAGAGAAAATAGGCCTGAAAGCAGAGACTTTAAAATAGTCTGTATAAAAGGGAAAGTATTTTTAAGTTCAGAGGCTTGGCTTTGTAAATCAAGAGTCAGGATCCAAATATAAAGTTTAGACCACGCTTATCAGACTCTGGAAGAATATAGAATGATGTAAGAGCAGTTTCTCTAGCCAAAAGGAAGTAAAATTTCTACCACTTGGCAGGAGAAAGAGAATTGGAGAGGACATGAAGGAACTTGGCCTCATGGGTATTGTTTTTATCCTTTACATTTTTTCAAGCTGAGTCTCAAGAGGGATATAAAAGAAGCACATCAGCTATTCTTCTGAGGTGTAGGGGGCTCTGAGGACAGATAACCATCATCAAGCTCCTCAGAGTGTTGCCCAGTGGAATGGCACATTTTGTGATAAAGCCTGTGTCTAGCACAGCATCTGAGCTAAGGAGGACCAAAGACTGAAAGTGGTATCCAGGTAAGGGGTCTGAATGGCAGCTTCTCAGAGTCCTACATATGCTTGCATGATGTGGGAGAACTTTCAAAAGTTCTCAGAGACCCACACACCCTCGCATGATGTGTGCAAGGATGTGTAGGAGAACTGTGGAGAACTTCCACAGTGCAGCAGCTCCTCAAAAAATAAAAATAAAATTATCATATAAGTCATTTCTTTTCCAAAAGAACCGAAAGCAGGGACTCAAACAGGTATTTGCACATCCATATTCGTGGCAGCATTATTCATAATAGCCAAAAGGTGGAAACAACCCTAATGTACATCAAGAAACGAATAGATAAACAAAATATGGTTTATCCATACAGTGGAATCTCATTCAGCCTTAAAAAGGAACAAAGTTCTGATACAGGCTATGACATGGATGAACCTGTAAAATATTGTGGTAAGTAAAATAAGCTAGAAGCAAAAGGACAAATACTGTATGACTACACTTACAGAAAATGCTTAGAACAGTCAGATTTATAGAAATAGAAAGTAGAATAGTGGTTACTAAGGGCTGGAGGGAAGAGAAAATGGGGAGTTATTATTTGGTAGGTACTGGGCTTCAGTCTGGGATGATGAAAAAGTTGATGGATAGTGGTGATGGTTGTACAACAATATAAATATGAAAAACAATGAATTATAAACTTATCGATAAAAATAATTAAAATGGAAATTTTAATGTTATGTATATTTTACCACATTAAAAAAAATCACATTAAAAAAATTATATGCCTTCAAAGGGAGGACAGCAATGACTGAAAGTGAGGCCTGTGGACCTGGAGGGCTCAGGAAGAGGAGGATACAGGGTGACAGTGGAGTCCTAGTGACTGATGAGTCCAGGGGACGCAGACATCTCAGCATGGTTATAGTGGGGTCAGGCAACCTATACAAGGGAAAATGGATTATTCATCTCAACAGAAGCCAACTAGGCCAACATGTTCCTCTCTGCCAAAGTCAGGATGATACTCAGAATTTGGACCATTCAAAACTTAGATTACTCCTAAGAAGGGAAGGAAAGAGGTAAAAGGAGAAAATCCTAACTATTTATTTATTTATTCATTTTCTGTTTAGCAGGCCCTGGCCAGGTTTGAACCTGCCACCCCCAGTGCACAGGGCCGATGCGCTAACCATTGAGCTACAGGCACCAGCCAATCCTGACTATTTATTTTTAAAAAGATTGAATTTAAACTGAGATTACTTTGGATTACATGGTTAGGTTTTTCCAACATCAGTGAATAAGAACCTCAGGGCTAAAATAAGTCATAAGGAAATCATTTTTATTTTGCACCCATAAATGTGTGTGACTGTGAAATATATTCCCATTACCTTATTATATGCCTTTTCCAAACCTAAAACTAAGGTGCTCCTCAAACCTATGGCAAAAATGGGGCTCTTCTGTGAGCAACAGGGAATCCTGCTAGGTTAAATCTTACCACATCCTCCTTGGGCTTACCATCTGAGAAGCCCACATAATCTTATTAATGGCCAACCTCTGAACCAACCCCAGAATGTGGATAATTATGAAGCTGGATCTTTGGGGTGCCTAGAATTAATACAACAAATACAGTTCTTGTTCCCATTGTGTGCCTTGGCTTTTGAGAAAACCTTTATTCTGTTTAAGTAACCCTCCCACCATCATTTTCCAGTGGTTAATGATAAGAATCAAGAACGGCCTCCTGAACTAGTAGCTATTAATAATTGTGAACATGTATTATGTCCTCACTCTGTGCGGACACTGTGCTGAGTACTTTACATCATTATCTCATTTAGTCTTCACAACAATAAAATCATTGAGGTAAATACTATTAATTGCATTTGGCAGAAGAGCAAAGGGAAGGTTAGTGAAGGCAGACAACTTGGTCAAGGTCACATAGCTAGTAAGTAGTAGAGCGAGGAAGAACCTAAAAACTTGACTTCCCGGCTCAAGTGCTAATGATGATACTGCATTGCTTATTGTTCCTGGGACATCTTCCTGGTCTACTCTGGAAGTCTAGCTTCACACAGATCACAGACGAATATTGCTGGGATACAGTATAGCAAGAACTGTCTTAACCACTAGATCTTTGTTTGAGGACTCACAGATTCATTACTGGTCCATGTGTCTAAACAGGTATTCTGCATGTCACCCAGTAGGACTTTCTTAAAATTATGGAAAACATTTAGTATACTTCGGAATTTACTAGTCTTCCCCCCAGTTCTATTCAGACCACCTCATAAAAGACAATATATTATGTGACGCCATGCTGCATCTTCAAGCTATGAAAAACTCTCACCACTCCAAGCCTTCCCCACACCCAAATCATTGGAAGTTTTATTTCTATTCCTCTGATATGGGGTTATCCTGTTAATAGAGGATCCAGATAACTCTGACTTCCATGATTACCTCATGCTCATTCCCTTGCCCTAAAATATCTCAGCAATCCAGCCCAGGTAAAGCTGGCTGGTACTGTCTGGAAAGGAAGCATGCAGATGTGCTGTGCCTGAGCTTCACTGTGGCTCCCTTCCTCCATAGCCAGCCCAAGGGAATGCAGGATTCAGAGGGAAACTCTTCTAACCAGGAACAACCTGTTAAATCCACTCCAGAGAAACCCATATCCAGGTGTTTTGCCTTTGTCCTAAAATGAACCTAGCCACCCTCTCCAGACCATCTAAAACTCTGACCACTCCCCATAGGGAGATATTTGCTAGCTGTATATGTCACCTTTTGCTGTACACACACTAACAATGAGCAAGGTGTAAAGACAGACTCACAAAGGCCTAAGGATCTGTTCCCCTATTTCTGATTCTGAATATCCCTCTGAATATCCCTGGGACATCTTCCAAAATGCGTTCCTCCACTAAAGTTTGGAAAGTTGGAAAACTTGAGGAAAATGCTAATGCAAATGAATCAAAGAGAAAGAAAAGCCATTAGAAATTTCAGGATAAGAATTAAGAAATTTAAAAGAAAGTCAGGACCAAAATATGAAGCAAACAGACTTTCAGATTAAGATGGTATCGTGTATTTATACCATGAAAACCCACTTTGCTCCCTACACATACCAATCATAAAAATAAAATATAAAAAAAGAAAACCAAAAGATGGAGCCAGACTCAAATACCAGACAAACATATCTAAAATTCAAAAAGGAATGGAAACTCAAAGCAGTGAAAAGACTAGAGCTGTAGGTTCGGCTTTTATGGGGCTAATGGAATTGAAAATGCTCCATAAGAGATGAGAGACTGGTGGCACCTGTGGCTCAAAGGAGTAGGCCGCCAGCCCCATATGACGGAGGTGGTGGGTTCAAACCCAGCCCCAGCCAAAAAATGCAAAAAAAAAAAAGAAAAAGAAAAAGAAAAAAAGAGATGGGAGACTGGAGCCAGGCACATAGCTCACAGATCTGGACAGGGGTGGGGCACCCTCAGGACTGTGAATAGAGAATAAAAATGAGCTGCTCCTAACTGCTGCCCAGAGCCTTAACTTCCAGTGAGCGGCAGACCCAGGAGGCAAAGGTCAAGATCCTAGCCTTGCAACTAGGAGAGGAGCCAAGAGATGAGCCAACAGTTATGATCAGACCTATACCACCCGTAATATCACTGCTGATCCACTGCTGTGAGACTTAGTTCTGAATTAGGAACCCAGAGCGCTGACAAGCAAGAAGGCATAGGGATAGAGGTTGAAAGGGAGAGACCGATAAAATAAATAATAAAATCTCACTTAAAATAAAGCTATAAACCAGATCCCCAAACACAAATTTATTGCTAATAAAGATAGCCACTAAAATCAACAATTGAAACAGAAATGTTAGCAAGATGAATTCCTGATAGAATGGTCTGACAAAGCATTAACCATAAATATATTAAGAATGGTGGCCAGGGCTCGGCACCTGTGGCTCAACAGGCTAAGGCACCAGCCACATACACCTGAGCTGGCGGGTTCGAATCCAGCCCGGGCCCACCAAACAACAATGATGGCTGCAACCAAAAAATGGCCGGGCGTTGTGGCAGGCGCCTGTAGTCCCAGCTACTTGAAGGGCAGAAGCAAGAGACTCGCTTGAGCCCAGGAGTTGGAGGTTGCTGTGAGCTGTGATGCCAAGGCACTCTACCCAGGGTGACCCAGGGTGAGGCTCTGTCTCAAAAAAAAAAAAAAAAAAAAAAAGATCATACATTGTATGATTCCATTCATATGAAATGTCAAAAAAATATAAGTCGATTAGAGATACAAAGTAGATTAGTGATTGCCTGGGGCTGGGGGTGAGAACAAGCATTGACTACAAATAAGCATAAAGAGATCTTTTAGGGGTGGGGAAGTGAGCAAAATAAAATTCCTGCCTTTGCTCAAAGTGGAAGTGCATGTTTAGTTCCAAGCTGGATAAATAAGAATACCAAGCCATGTTATAATAAAACTGCAGAGCATTAAGGATAATGACATAATCTTAAAATCTCCCAGAGACAGATGAATGAGTATCTGCAGAATACTGACAGATCACAGCAGACTAAATATCAGCAACAGTGAAAGTCAGAAAATGGTAATGATGTGCTCGTGAGAAGTAAGCATATACAGAGAATTTTTTACCCAGACAAACTATGCTTCATTCATAAGGGGGTAAAGAATATGTTCAGATATACAAAAAATCAAAATAAAAAGAACTTATCATCCATAGAACTTCATTGAAAGAAATTTTTTTTTGAGACGGAGTCTCACTTTGTTGCCCTCTGCAGACTGCTGTGGCATCATACTCACAGCACCCTCAAACTCTTGGGCTCCAGTGATTCCCCTTGCCCAGCCTCCTGCGTAGCTGGACTACAGGCTTCCACCACAATGCCTGGCTATTTTTAGAACTGGGGTCTTGCTCTGGCTCAGGCTGGTATTGAACTCATGGGCTCAGGTGATCTACCTGCCTCGGTCTCCCAGAGTGCTGAGAGCCATTGAGGCTGGTGAAAGAACTATTATTAATGATGTCCTTTAAAAGGGGAAAAAAATGAACAAAGGGAAGAATGAGACATAAGAAACAATGAATAAAATGTCAGTAAATTTAACTACTTCCTATAGAAAAAAATCTCTAACTTCTGTGTCTTTTTAAATAGAATTATACCTTTAAATAACAATAAGAATATGGGACTGGTATTGAATAAGTTATTAAGCACCCTAAGAACTGTGTTTGGGTTAGGAATATTGTAGAAATGTTGCATTATTATAGACTTTATTGGAAAAATTTGTAATTCACAAAGTATATAAAAGTTTCATTTAAAATGGAAATATCTATAATAATTATTTAACTAATTAGTGGGAGAGGAATACCAGAAATCTTATTAAGTATTAAGTAGGAAAGAAGTAAAGAAGAACAATGATAGTAAACAGAAAACATAAATTAAGTGGTAGAATTAAGTTGAAATCTGCCAATCATGAAGTACAGACATGTGAATTAAATTCACCTATATAAAGGCAAAAATCATCAAATTATAAAATAATTATGAAATAATGTATCAATTTATTTTATATAGTCTAGCGATCATGGCATTGGAAAAAAATAATCTTAATATGGTCATTCTAGTAGAAATGTTGGTTGGTTTGCAACTTTTAGAGTCATCTGAAAAACCAAGGAAGTCTTCATTGTAGTTGTAGGCAGAATGCTTATCTAAACAACTTGATAAAGTAAAAATAAAAGTGTGTAGATAGATGGAGGCAAATGGAAGGGGTGAAAAAAGTATACAGGAATTAATATTCTCACATAAATGCAGAGTTAAGAGACCCTATCAAAAGCTTACAGAATAAAAAATAGAAGCTTAAGCATTTTGTTTAAAGTTAAACATATAACCAATAAAAGAGCTAAAAGTAATGTAAAATCATCCAAGAAATAGAAGGGATATTATAGGTCAGCCCAATCCTCAACTTTTATAAATGAGAGTGAATAGACAATCCCTAAAATCAGTAAATCAAGAAATGGAGGTTTAAGAATGCTATATAACATGATAAAGATTCCAATCTAAGAATAGGCTACCTCTAAAGAACAGAATTGGGTGGCTCAGCACCTGTAGCACAGTGGCTACGGCCCCAGCCACATACACGGAGGGTGGCAGGTTTGATCCCAGCCAGGGCCAGCTAAACAACAATGACAACTATAACAAAAAATAGCCAGATGTTGTGGTAGGCACATGTAGTCCCAGCTATTTGGGAGGCTGAGGCAAGAGAATCACTTGGGCCCAAGAGTTTGAGATTGCTGTGAGCTGTGACGTCACAACACCCTATGCAGGGCAACATAGTGAGACTCTGTCTCCCCCCAAAAAAAGAACAGAATGGGGGTGGAACGAGTAATAGTGTTTTTTCCATCATAAGCACAACCATTTGATTAGCTTATCCATAATTTGATTAATAAAAGTAAAAATTTTGCTGTGTCATCATGGCACTCTACCGAGGGCAATAAAGTGAGACTGTCTCTACAAAAAAAAAAAAGTAAAAGTTAAGGGGTGGTGTCCAGAGCACAGTGGTTATGGTGCCGACCACATGCACCGAGAGTGGCGGGTTCAAACCTGACCCAGGCCAGCTAAACAATGACAACTGCAACAAAAAAATAGCTGGGTGCTATGGCAGGTACCTGTGGTCCCAGCTATTTAGGAGGCTGAGGCAAGAGAATTATTTAAGCCCAAAGAGTTTGAGATTGCTGTGAACTGTGACGCCACAACACTCTATGGGGGTGACATAGTTTGACTCTGTCTAAAAAAAAAATAGTAAAAATTAACATGAAATTTATATATAGGCACTATACCACAAAAGAACTCTTACTCCTTGGACTTGGGCTGCTCTGAATTTTCCCTCAGGAAAGCTCATGGAGCCTGAACAAATTATTGGGGTTATAAACTGGAGCCACTGTGTGTGTGTGGCTTGCAAGGAACTACAAGGTCAAACCATTATGTTCATGAACTTGCCCTAGAAAAAGTTCTACATGCCTCATTGCTGAATATCACTATGGTCACCTTTGAAGTACTCCCCTTGAGAAGCTATGCAGTGCCTTGTCAACCCTTAAAAGCAGTTTTTCTAGGGTGAGTTCACAAACTTCATTGTCAGACCTTATATGACAACAGCTCTGATGGCCATTCCAGAAAAAGAGTACCAAAATTGCTTTGAAGGGTGGACTAGGAACTGGCATTGTTGCATAGCTTCCCACAGGGGGTACTTCAAAGACGGTCATAGTGATATTATTCAGCAATGAATTGTGTAGCACTTTAGCTAGGATGAGTTCACAAACTTAATGGTCAAAGCTCATACCTCTCCATGAGATTTCTGTGACATTTGGGGTGGGGCATTAACATTGGCATTGCAATTTTGGCTCTATCATCATCAATTATCAGCCATTAGATCTCACATCAACTAACATTGAGGCAGATGGTATTGGGGTCCTCCCTATCTTGAATGATATAGATGAATTTCTGCTTCCTTGCCAGGGGGCAGCCGTCCACAATATGAGGACTTATTCCTGAACATAAAGAGGCCTGGCCACAAAACATGTTGATAGTTTTGCAAAGGTTTTGACTTCGGTTTTCATTGTTCAGTTAGACCCCTTTTCTTTTCCTCAGATAAAACATGTCCAATCTATTAAGTATAGAGTATAAATGTGTTAACACAATAATTAAGGTGATAATTAATAAATGAGGTGAGGGAGACATTAACCAGTACGATGTAAGCATTCCAAATTGTATATGAAGTCAGCACATTGTACCCCATAAATGCATTAATGTATACATGATCCACCTCTTTAGGATTTAATTTTAAAAAGGAAGCAAATGCCTCTTGGAAGGGTGTTGGAAAACTAGGTGAGAGAGGTTAAATAGAGAGTGACTTATCTCAGCAAGTAGGTACCTTTCAAATTCACTTAGGAAATGAATTTTAGTTTTTATTCAAAAAGTCTATGGAAACCCACCCGCTTTATGCTACTAATCTTTTATGGCTTTCTCTGTAAGAGTTTTAAAGACCTTGTTGACAATTTTACAAGGAAGGCAACCAATAAATATTTACTGACGTTGGTGTTGTTACTGTGGATAATAATTATGATAGTGCCAAGAGCCCATTTCGTCGCCCACAAGCCAAAGCACTGGAGCCCTGTGAAGAGTCAACACCCTGATTTCCACAGAATGGCATATCAACAATGCCATTGCCAATTTCCCTGAAGGCTGAGCACTATCCTTTTCACCACTTCCTCTTGTTTAGAGTCCCTCCTTTGTACGTCTCAGCGTATCTTTCTGTCCCCTACCTCATCCTCAGATTTGGTAGCCCTGACTCTAGGAATTCTCTCCACTCAGTGGTGAGTGCTGTGGTTGAGAGTGACCCGTCTATTTGGGAGGAACCTACCTTTCAGCAAGCTGTAAATGCTCACTAGTCAAGCAAAGCATCATGTGCAGAAAGCATATTATTAAGTGATGTGTTCTTATCTCTAAAGTGCCAAACACATCCACTACAAGCATGGTCTGGCAATTGCAGACCTACAGACGGGTTGTGGAGAGAGACGTATGGAAATCATTGCCATGTAGACATACCATTTAGCTCAATTAATCGTGTATCAGCCATCTGAATGCAGCCTGGCCCAAGGCAGATTCTGGAATTCCATATAGTTCATTATATAGACTTGATCTTTGTCACAGAGGATTCTCTATTCTCGCCCCTCCCTTCCCTACCGTCTTCCCTTTATCCTCCCTTTGCTCACCAGACATCCTGTGACCTATATGTGCCAGACACTGCTTCAATAAGAAGATGTCAAGAACCCTATGTGAGCCTTAAAATTAGGAAAATCAGAAAGACCCCAACATCAGGAAGTGAGATGGGTTTTGGTCAGCCACTACTATAGGAAAAAGTGGAACAAACGCTAACTAAAACCAAGCAATTCCCATCTGACTTGCACCTGCTTAATTAATTCCCTCTCCTCTACCTGCACCTGATTTGAGTAGTAGGAATTTGTGAGCTTTCGTAAGTATGACAGATGGAAAGATTTCTCTGTTCATCTTGGCTCTTCCAAAGAAGAATAGAAAGCGTCGCTGCCCAGGATGGTTGTGCAATTTGAGTCATGCAAATGGGTGTCTGGTGGAGGTAAGTCAGGGCAGAAATTGCAGATGTGCACTGTTCTTGGAGCCATGAGGCTGGAGACCTAGAGGACAGAGCACCTTTTTCTCATTTCCACAAAGCTACTGTGTGCTGGGAAGCAGATCTGTGCTTTCTGATTGTAATTTTGCTGTAGGAAGGAGGTTAGGGGGTTTACGGAGTGGGAATACATTGGGGAGAGGTACAGGCTTTCTAAGGCAAGGTACAGGGTAGACATCGCCATCCATATCGGGCCTCCTGCTTTAAAGCAGCCTGGGACAGCATTGTTTCTGGTTAGACATTTGAGATCCTGTCTCATTTCTAACTTGGGATCCAGACTTCATAATGGGTCTTCTGTTTTCTACCCAGTCACTCCTCTTGTTAGTTCTACTGATGTTTACCTCCCAAATAAATCTCTCTTCTAAAGGTGAGTATGTGCTCTTTTTCCTCACTGACATTTTCACAGGCAAAATTTCTAGAGAATCCCCAGAAAGATGCAACTGGACTTAAATACTAAGAATTTAAGGAGGTGATGCATAGAAACGCTGATTTCCCAAGACCAGCTTTGCCAGGTCCTGAAAAACCTGCCTAGAAAAAAAGATTCATGTTCCAGTTGTGGCTCTGATCCTAACTCTCTGCTTATTCTTGAGTAAGTCCTAACTTTGTCTTCCTGGGCTTTATCCTCTTGTTCTGTCAAACCATAATTAGACCTGTTGGCTTCCAGAAGCTGGAAGCATAAAATCAACTTGGCAGCAAACCCTGCATTGAAGCCCCTGGAGTCTGCATCTAGGATGAAAAGGAAGGTATGGGTTGGAAGAACTTGCAGCTGAGCCACCAGGGAACAGAGCTCTGTGCTTCTTTTCTTCAGTTCATGCCAAGTAGATCAAGGTTATAATTGGCCATGGCACACTAAACATTACTGTATTTACTTACTTCTCCTGCAGCTTCTCCTTTTGTTTGTTAAGCCCTAATAGAAGTTGTCATCCCTCCCACCCGTGTGTGAGTACACAGGAAGCTATGGTTAAAACCAGGAGCTTTGAAGTCCCGGTTCCACCCCTTATTAGTTAGGTGACTGATTCCCAGTTTCCTAATCTGTAAAGTGGAGATAATAAGGCTTATGTCATGGAGTTGCTGTGAGGATTAGATGAGATTCTGCATAAAAAGCACAGGACCTGGCTGATACATGTTAACTTCCTTCCCTCCCCTCTCTTTCCCAACACCTGCTGTCTCCCTATCCAGCATGTGTCCGTGTCAGTAAAACTATTACAATTTTGTACCCTGAGGGAGTGCATTGGCTGGCTAGCAACACAAGTTAAGGCATGAAATAGGCATGCACTTGGTTGTTTGTGGCTTGAAAAAATCTCACCACTGACATTTTTTTATTGCATATTTTATCAGAAGAGATGTCTCATTAGAATGATAACAATGTAGGCTAGGCTCTGTGACTCATACCTATAATCCCAGCACTCTAGGGGTCTGAGGAAGGAGGATCACTTGAGGCCAGCACTTCAAGACCATTCTGGGCAACATAGAGACCCCCTGTCTCTACAAAAAAAAAAATAAAAAAATTAGCTGGGTGTGATGGCGTACACCTGTAGTCCTAGCTATTTGGGAGGTGGAGGTGAAAGGCTTGCTTGAGCCCAGGAGTTCAAGGATTCAATGACCTATGATCATGCCACTGCATTTCAGCTTGGGCAAAAGAACATGACCCTGTTTCAGAAAAAAATACCTGTGTGTGTGTGTGTGTATGTATTTATTTTTTCTCTCTCTCTGAAGTGGTGGGTGCCCCTAGTCCTCCAGTTACATTCAATGTGATAGTCCTATGTGTATGCATGGAAGAGGTTAGCATCCAATGTGTCCATTCTTAATGGCATTGATAAGTCCTCTTAAATTTCAAACTCAGGCTCTCTGATAAGTTGGTTTTCTCCCACCAGGTCCATCTGTGATTTGAAGCCCAACTATGTTGTCCCATCTGTCACTTTCGGTGAAATATACAACCTGCAACAACCACACTGTCCCTATCTGTATAAAACATAGGAGTTAGTACAGTGTATTGGTTAAGAGCAAGGTCTCCACGTTTAGACTGGCTCAGCCATTTACTGGCATTGTGACCTTGAGTAACTTCTCAGTTTCCTCATCTAAAAAATGGGGCAACTTGATAAGTTTGTTGTAAAGATCAAATGACTCTCTCTGCTTATATATCTATAGATATGATATCTGGTACACAATAAGTTATCATAAATGTCTATTATTATTAACCATGATAATGGTCTCTTTGCCACATGATAAGTTGTCATGTCCTAGAACAAAGCTGAGAATGGCCCAGTTAACTGCAGTAGACCAGAGTAGGTGGAGAGAAGTCAGTACCTAGAACTTGAACAACCCATTTCAGAGACATACCCAGCTACCAGTTACCTTGACACAGACCATTGTAACTGGAAGGAAATGACAGGAACAGATGGAAGATAGGCCTATTCAATGCAAAGGGCACCATTCTGCCTATTAATCTCCTGCCTCATCATTTAAGAGAGCCCAAGTCCCCTTTCTTGCCAGGTGATCACCCAAGCAGAGTAGGGTCAGGTTGGTGAGGAATTCCTAAGCATCTGCCATCTGTACATAGTAGCCTCAATGGTCATGCCCCAACCACCCCCTGGAATTTCTATCCCATGACACCTCAGTCTTCTGCTGTGAACAACATATGAAACTTGTAACCAGTGATGAACTGTTTCTGCTAGAGCTTAGTGTACCCAATTGAGAGAGTTTCTTGGAGGAAAAGGCAAAAGAGCTGCCCTGGCTCTGACCCCATGCCTAAATCCTAAGAGCGTGCTTGCTTTTTGTGCTGAAGGCCTAAGTCCTCAGAAAGGACATAGCACAGAATCTGTCGGTAAGGATTCCTCTGGTTTTGGTTTTACTCTGCCATGACAAAAAATGAAGAAGAAAGGCAAGAACTGGGATGTATTAGGATTACTAAAGCTTCTTGGCATTCAGAGTGTGTAACCACTGCCTACTCTTAATCATTTTCAACCTGCTGGACCAGCTGAGTAAAGCTGGCATAGTCACCAAGTCTGAAGTCAGTGAGTTGCGTGTATAACCTCATCAGAGTCTAGGCAGGCTTCTGCAATGACTCAGTCAATCTGAATACTGAGGGTTCCCCTTCAGTTTCTGCATCTAAAGTCATCCATTTTTAGAAGTATAAAGGATAAGGATAAATAAAGACTGGATTGGTTGGGAAAAAATTCCCTAGAGAAGGGAGGCTGAGGCAAGTGGATTGCCTGAGGTAAGGAGTTCGAGACCAGCCTGAGCAAGAGTGAGACCCTGTCTCTAAAAGTAGCTGGGCATTGTGGCAGGCACCTGTAGTCCACCTGCTTGGGAGGCTGAGGCAAGAGGATCACTTGAGCCCAAGAGTTTGAGGTTGCTGTGAGCTATGATGCTGCAGCACTCTACCAAAAGCAACAAAGTGAGACCCTGTCTCAAATAAATAAATAAATAAATACATTCCCTAGCAGTGGTTCTCAACCTTCCTAATGCCTCCTAATGCCGTGACCTTTTAATACAGTTCCTCGTGTTGTGGTGACCCCCAAGCATAAAATTATTTTCATTGCTACTTCATAACTGTAATTTTGCTACTGTTATGAATTGTAATGTAAATATCTGATATGCAGGATATATTTTCATTGTTACAAGGGGGTCACGACCCATAGGTTGAGGACCGCTGCCCTATAGAATGTGGTCTACATATTCCATTTCCACTTCTGAAATGACTTCCCACTTTTCCCCCCACTTCCACCTCTGAACCATCCATTCCATGATAGCTGAAGTCTTCTACATCTTTAGCCTCTTTCTTCTGACATAACCTTCTCAGGTTCATCCTGAGGACACTACTTCCCCTACTGCTCTTACCACAGAACCAGAAATAAGATAAGCATTTTTCTTGCATCCCACTGCCATCTACAGACCACTTCTCCTATACCCTCAAGTAAAATCTTTTCCCCTATTGAATTTTAGGCCACAGCCCCCTTCGTTGACTCTGTTATCATACTGATCCCTCCCCATGCACATACCATTGGCTCCTGATCTACCTGCAGTCTCACATTCACAATGGCTGACCATGATGTCTATGTGGATGACCCATCCAACAGCTCCCTGACCTTCTCAACCCCATGAGCTCTTGGTAACTTTAGACACCCCACCCTCAGACAAATCTTGAATTTTGTTAGTTGCCTCAAACTACTCTACCTCCAGAAGTTTAAAGTCTAGTGTTCCATCTTTTTTCTTCAACCTTCATTTCCCTCACTTCCGATTCCTTCCAGATCTGTTCTTTGATCTTAATAAGACCTTTCAGACTTTGATTGTTCTACTTTTTTACAGAATATTTGTCTCTCCCCATCCAACCTTAACTCTTAGCTCTTCAGATCAATTACTGTGTTAACAAATCTGTTTATTCTTTTTCCCCCCTCAACCTCTCATCTAACCCATCTGGAAAAACATCTGGGCCTTCCATGAGCTTGTTCCTGGTCATTTCTCTCTCCTATTGCCCCATAGCAGTTATTTCATATTTCTCCATTATCTTTAAACTCACTACTTCTTCTTGTCCCACCCTGCCTCCTCTTACAAGAAGGAGTCATTTACATTTAATACCTTACAGAGAAAATAAGAGGTACTGAAAGGTAATCACATTAAATCTTTAAGGCTGATCTCCAGTATGCAAAATTACCTTCATCTATGCATCTCCTAGTCTCCTTCCCCTGGTCTAAAGCTAAGGTAATCTGGGTTGCACCTGTGGCTTAAAGGAATAGGGTACTGGCCCAATATGCCAGAGGTGGCGGGTTCAAACCCACCCCCAGCCCCCCCCCCAAAAAACTGCATAAAGCTAAGGTAATCTAAAGTGAAAGCTACCTGTATTCTGAATTAGGCCCCTGTCTACCCACTCATGAGCCTAATTCCATTAGTTAATTCTGGTCTGATTAATACCTCCCTCTCTACTTGCAACTTAGAAGCTTCTATCCCAGGTAAATCCTTATTCACTAGGTCTTTCCCATGCCTGGGAAATATCCTCTTTCAGCATTTCTTCAGAAGCACCATTGAAAGAAGAAAGTCAGAAAAGGGGAATGACTTTTAGAAATGAGAATTAGGAATTGGGATGTTACAGAGTTTGATGGGTCATTCCAGTAGATATGTCAAATGGAAAGGTTGGAGATGCACACATGTATTTTTAGGAGAGAGATCAATGCTGGACTTCCAAACTTTCTTCCTTCCTCTGATAGATCAAAGGCATAAAACTAGGCATTACTGGGATGGGGATGGCCCTGGGTATTTTTCTTTTCCTAGGGTTTTTTTGCCAAGAACCTTTAAGTTTTTGGCATATAGCACATTATTTTTAAAGGTGTTTTCATGATGTTAAAGGCACAGATGTCATAATTCTGGCTTTCATCCCAACCTCCAGATGTGGAATCCAGAAAAAATTCTCTAGTCTCATGACTAGAAAGGAAATAAGAGACAATGCACTCTGGGCCTTTACTACATATTAGGAACTCCTGTATTTTTGCACCACTGAGGAAACATTTAGAAAAAAATGTGCAGCCAAATTTATTAAAAGAAAATCCTAAAACTGTTGTCAGCAAATAATTTTGCTATTTCTCTGAGAGTCAAAGCAAATTATTCTGCAGATGTTTTGACCTCCCCTTTAGGGGGTACATGCTAACAGAGTCTCTCCTAACAGAATGCGTGCTGCATTTAGAGTAGGGAGAGGTGAGGCTGAGAGATGCTGGTGATTTCTTGAGTAGCATGCCGTTAGCCTTTGGCTGAAACTACTCCTTGGAAGATTATCATATTCTAAATTCTCCCTGATAAGATCAAACTTTATTTCTCTGATGGATAATTGATTTGTCAGTCTCAATTGCTTCAACACATATTTTAAAAATTAAATTATCTTATAATGCTTTGAGCTAACATAATCAACACACTCTTTTTCATAATAACACACTTTGGTTATAAATATTATCACAAAGTGCACTTAAACATTCATCATACACTTGAAGAGTTCCTTGAACTAACAGGATGCCATTCATCATTGTACTTGAATATCTGCAATGCAGCACTTCCAAATGGCCATCTGTCTTCTGTTTGAATCATGGATCCTTATACAGAGCTTAGAGAGATGAAAACCTGCAAATAAGAGGTAGACTAGAATTATAAGACTAAAAGAGTTTTTGAAGGGTCACCTACTCTTCTGCAGACCCTAAACTATAAAAACCATTTCAAAGGATGATATTTTATCATTTATTTCTGTCTCTTCCCTTTCTTCCTGCCTCTCCTCTCTTCTTCCTTTTCCTTTACACAAACACTTCATATGGTGATGAGCAAAAATCAGTTTTTGTTTTTAATACTCTGCCTAGTAGAGGGGAGAGAGAATATGTTACTACACCCAAGAACCCAGGTGGGACATTTATGTTCCTTAACTCAACTGGGTGATCAGGAGGTGATACTTGAGCTCATTCTTCAAAGGACAGGTAGAGGTAACCAAGCAG
The DNA here is from genome assembly GCA_963574655.1 of Perodicticus potto. Lineage (NCBI taxonomy): Eukaryota > Metazoa > Chordata > Mammalia > Primates > Lorisidae > Perodicticus > Perodicticus potto. The sequence goes on along the minus strand of CAUYRH010043765.1, from coordinate 1,331 downwards.
GCAAGGAGAAAAGAGCATCACAAACATCAGAGACGGCATAATCAACACGAGGGGAGTGAGAGCACGCGGAGAAACCGTAAGTGGGTAGCATAGGTTGGGTATACTGTGCGAATGTGGACACAGGAGAGTTCTAGTCATTCATTTTGATGATGACATTTCAGTAAAATAAAATCAGCCCTTATTTTTAACCCTGAAAGAGCTGAGAAGAATAAAGTTCAATTCTGTGTCATTTAAATCAGAAGTGCCTTATAGAACCAAATGCAAGGAGAAGAAACTCAAAGAGAAAAATGTCATCCATTTCGCTTTCTTTTAATAGTTACTATTTGCTGAGGGCAATGGTTATTAATAAGAATAGTTAAGGAAATAATTTCTCAATTATTCTCAGCTGACTTTCCTGGCAGTATTTCATTTGAATCAGAAGGATTAAATTCCATTTTTCTGGGCTGGGCGCAATGGCTCACGCCTGTAATTCTACCACCTGGGAGGCTGAAGCAGGTGGATTGCTTGAACTCAGGAGTTCAAGACCAGCCTGACCAAAAGTGAGACCCCTGTCTCTAAAAATAGCCAGGCATTGCATTGGGTACCTATAGTCCCAGCTACTTAAGAGGCTGAGGCAAGAAGATTGCCTGAGCCCAGTAGTTTGAAGTTGCTGTGAGCTGTAAGACCATGGCACTCTACCCAGGGTGACAAAGTGAGACTCTGTCTCAAAAAACAAAATTCCATTTTTTCATAATACAGGGGAGCATGACCAGTTATGTCAAGAAGAATCCAAATCTCAATGAGTTCCAAGTTAGTTTGAATCAGTGTTAGGAAATCCTGGCTTTTATCTGATGTGGCCCATAAATCCAATTACTATACCCACAGGAAAAGGTCCTTAAAGTCTGGCTATAAGCCTAATTTTGCACTCAGGAACAGGAAGGGATAAATCTTAAAACAAGGTCACATGACTTTTAGAACTGATGTCCCTAAGAGCCTCTTTCCATTTCTCTTTTATCTCTATCTTTCCTTTTGATCCTTTTCCTTCCTCTTTGCACATTCTCTTTTTCTTTTTTTTAATTTTAAAATATTAAGGGCGTATAAATGCTTTTGTTACATGGATACCTTTTGTAATGCTTAAGTTGGAGCTTTTAGTGTGCCCATCACCTGAATAGTATTCATTGTACCCTGTAGGTAAGTTTTACCCCTCTCTCTTTTTTTTTTTTTTTTTTTTTGAGACAGAGCCTCAAGCTGTCACCCTGGATAGAGTGCTGTGGCATCACAGCTCACAGCAACCTCCAATTCCTGGGCTCAAGTGAGTCTCCTGCCTCCGCCTCCCAAGTAGCTGGGACTAC
>CAUYRH010043763.1:0-14031 GCA_963574655.1 Perodicticus potto | reverse complement strand
TACTGAGTTTCAGAATCCTGTTCTCATATTATATCCCGTTTTCAAATAATATCCTGCACTCTTTCCTTTTCAGGCATTTATAAACATAACTATATTATTTATCTCTTTTGACTTATTGTAGTAATGAATTTCTATTAAAATATTTTTTGAAGTCCTAAAAAATAAGTGGATTATAGAGATGAATCAGATAAAACTTAATATTATCCACAGAAACACAGAACTCAAATTCAATCTTATTTTTCAAATCCGTAGAAACATTAGCACAACCCCAGATAAACAGAATGATTTCTACTCTTAAGGCTAGACAAGCATTCTCTACCCTGCTTGGTCTAGGGGTGAAAAGGCAAAGACAGAGGGCTGAGCTTCGGGAGATCTGAGGGTGGTGTCCCTCCTGCCTTGGGCACACTATGGGTGAGCCACTTGGCTACTCTTTAAATAAAAGCCCAGGACTCTGTTAAAGAAAAAATCATTCAGTGATACTTGTTAAAGCACAGCAAGGAAGATTTTATTCAGAACCATCACAGTAGGTATAAAGACCACTGCAATCAGGTTTGCAGTGGGGTGAGAGATTGGGCTCAACTCTGAATATGGCATAGGCTAGTGGGACTTATAGCCAAAAAGCAGTGTGGGGTGTCAGTGGATATAAAATTACTAAGAGGCAACAGGAGGGGTAAGGGGGGCTTCTGGCTACACTGACCCAACAGAGTTCTTGTTGTAAGGGGGGCTTCTGGCTATGCTGACCCAACAGGGTTCCTGCTAAAGACTAGCCAAAGAGGTCAAACATCACCTGGGGGAGGATAGAGACTGAGGAACCTGATCAGATACCAAAGTTGATCAGGTGCTGAGGATGGGAGATTGGTGCTAAGCTGACTTCACAGGGTTCCCTGCTACAATTGGATTTAACAAGAAGACCCACAAATGGGCCCTCAGATGATTCAAAAAGCTAACTGAAGTTTGACCAAGCAAAAATCTTTGTCGGCTCAAAAATATCCATTTAATCCCCAAAATTCCATAAAGCATTTAACTGAGAATTGTTTGTGTAACATGTTTATGGCTTTGGCTTTGGCTTTTTTTATACCTGACTTTCATAGTTATTACAATACAATATTACTCTGCAGAGGTGGTCAGATCTATGCAGAGCAACTCCTCATCATTCATCCTCCCAGGATCTATCAAGTTTTCCCTGGAGATCTTAGCTAGAAATTTCCTTTCCTGTAAGAAGGAGAGAGAATAATTCATATAGGTGATTATATTAACAAGGGATAACATGCTTCAGAGCCACCAAAACACTTTTAATGTTGAAGAGGAACAACTAATATAGTCAACTATATAGCCCCATAGATAACTTTGAAATTGTCCCCATTAACAAAATTTTACTCAGCCTATCAGACAGACATAATTTTTCATTAGTGTTGCAGGGACACAGTCCCCTGCACCCATGTAAGGTGAGTCAGTCTCATTTGTGCTCCTTGAGGTATGAGGCCCTGAGAAGGAACATTTTCAGTACTTGGGCTAGATGTGAGTTTTAGGGGATATTCTCCCCCAGCTCGCAGAGGCAGCCTTGCTGAAAAAGGAAGGCAGTTGCACCCTAAAGGAAAGAATGTGCCAGAGGACCCCGCCAAGTTGCAGCTGGAGACTGGTCACCTGTCTGGGGCAGTGGGCCGTTGCACTTTGTTCCCTACCTCAATTTACATAACTTTCAGTTAATCATATAAGGAGGTTGCCAAACAAAACAGACAACCCAGTGCCTTTGTGTTTTATCTCCATTGTTGTTTATCTCCAAACAAGACATTCTTAATTTAGAAAGGTGTGTCCGTGCTTTACTGTATTAATGCTGACAAGGAATTTTTATGTCAGTTTTTGTTACCTTTTGTGTTCTTTATTCTTGGATATTGTTATCTGATGATTTGGGGTATATAAAAATCTTAGTAGGCTCAGCACCTGTGGCTCAACGGGCTAAGGCGCCAGCCACGTACACCTGAGCTGGAGGGTTTGAATCCAGCCCGGGCCCGCCAAACAACAATGACGGCTGCAACCAAAAAAATGACCAGGCGTTGTGGCGGGCACCTATAGTCCCAGCTACTTGGGAGGCGGAGGCAGGAGACTTGCTTGAGCCCAGGAATTGGAGGTTGCTGTGAGCTGTGATGCCGCAGCACTCTCTCCAGGGTGACAGCTTGAGGCTCTGTCTCAAAAAAAAAAAAAAGAAGAAGAATCTTAGTACAGATGGGTTATTGCTGAGTGCCTGAGCGAGCCTCAGTCTTCCCTTTTCAAATCATTCATTTCACCTGTGGTGCTTTCCTCTGCATGACTGACCAAGTAGGCTAGTGGACAGCAACATAGTGTTTCTATTGTTCTAACAAATCCTACTTCCTACTTTTCTCAAACCTAAGAATTTTTTATACATGGGGTATTATGAAATAAACATTTGGTCTTCATCTCCATTTTCTGACATACTGCTTCTAAAATCCTTGGGATTTTTAGAGTGATAGAATGTCTCTTGTATGCTAATGAGAAGACAAGTGGCTGGTCCTCCCTAAATTGCATCAGGAAGGTAACTGGTCATCTAAAAGACCAAGGTCGGATTATGAGGCTAAAACCCAACCTCCAGGGAGAAGAGGAGAAGGTCTAAAGATTAAGCTGGTCAACAATGTCCAGTGATTTAATTAATCGTACCTACGTAAAGAACCTTCCATAAAAATCCAAAAGGGTTTGGAGGGTTTCCAGGACAGTAAACAGAAACACATCCTCATGCTGGGTAGCATGCTCCAGCTCCACAGGGAAAGACAGCTGCACTCAGGACGTCCACTGTGCTTAGGACATCCAGACTTCACTGTCTGTATCTCATCATCTGGCTGTTAAATTGTATCCTTTCAAATACCCTTTATAATTAACCAGTAAAAGTAAGTAAATGTGTCCCTGAGTTCTGTGAGTTACTCTAGCAAATTAATTAAACCCAATGAGGGGGGTCTCAGAACCCCCGATTATTTTATTTTTTTAATTTTTTTTATTAAATCATAGCTGTGTACATTAGTGCAATTGTAGGGTACAATGTGCTGGCTTCATATACAATCTGAAACATTTTCATCAAACTGTTTAACATAGCCTTCATGGCACTTTCCTAGTTGTTGTATGAAGATTTTGTATTCTGCATTTAGTAAGTTTCATCTGTACCCTTCTAAGATGCACTGTAGATGTGATCCCACCAATTACCCTTCCTCCACCCATCCTCCCCCTCCCTTCCTGTGCCCCTTTCCCCATATTCTTGTACTATAATTGAGTTATAGCCTTCATATGAAAGTTATAAATTAGCTTTATAGTAGGATTGAGTACATTGGATACTTTTTCTCCCATTCTTGAGATACTTTGCTAAGAAGAATATGTTCCAGCTCCATCCATGTAAACATAAAAGAGGTAAACTCTCCATCTCTCTTTAAGGCTGCATAATATTCCATGGTGTACATATACCACAATTTATTAATCCATTGGTGGGTCAATGGGCACTTGGGCTTCTTCCATGACTTAGCAATTATGAATTGGGCTGCAATAAACATTCTGGGACAGATATCTTTGTTATAATGTGGTTTTTGGTCTTCTGGGTATATACCTAGTAAAGGAATTATAGGATCAAATGGCAGTTCTATTTTTAGAACACTAAGTATTCCCCAAACATCCTTCCAAAAGGAACGTATTAGTTTGCATTCCCACCAGTAATGTATAAGTGTTCCCTTTTCTCCACATCCACGCCAGCATCTCTGGTTTTGGGATTTTGTCATGTGGGCTAATCTTACTGGAGTTAGATGATATCTCAAAGTAGTTTTTATTTGCATTTCTCTGATGATTAAGGATGATGAGCATTTTTTCATGTATCGGTAGGCCGTGTGCCTGTCTTCTTTGGAGAAGTTTCTCTTCAAGTCTTTTGCCCACCCTGAGATGGGATCACTTGTTCTTATCTTGCTAAAAGGTTTGAGTTCCCTGTGGATTCTGGTGATTAAACCTTTGTCAGAAACATAAACTGCAAATATTTCCTCCCATTCTGATAGCTGTCTACTTGTTATACTTACTGTGTTCGTGGCTGTGCAGAAGCTTTTTAGTCTGATCAGGTCCCAGTAGTGTATTTTTGATACTGCTTCAATTGCCTGGGGAGTCCTCCTCATAAAATATTCACCAAGGCCAATTCCTTCAAGAATTTTCCCTTCACTTTCTTCTAGGATTTTTATAGTTGCATGTCTTAAGTTTAAATCTTTAATCCCATGAGAGTCTATCTTACTTAATGGTGAAAGGTGTGGATCCAATTTCAGTCTTCTACAGGTCACCAGCCAGTTCACCCAGCATCATTTGTTAAATAGGGAGTCTTTTCCCCTCTGAATGTTTTTCATTGGCTTGTCAAAGATCAAATAATGGTACATAGCTGGGTTCATCTCTTGGTTCTCTATTCTGTTCCATACATCTACCTCTCTGTTTTTGTGCCAGTACCATGCTGTTTTGATCACTATCCATTTATAGTACAGTCTCAGGACTGGTAGCGTGATTCCTCCTGCTTTGTTTTTATTTCTAAGTAATGTCTTGGCTATTCAAGGCTTTTCTGATTCCATATAAAGTGAAGTATTATTTTTTCAAGATCTTTAAAATATGACAATGGAGCTTTAATAGGAATTGCATTAAAATTGTATACTGCTTTGGGTAGTATGGACATTTTAACAATGTTAATTCTTCCCAGCAATGAGCATGGTATGTTTTCCATTTGTTGACATGTTCAGCTATTTCTTTTCTTAGAGTTTCATAGATCTCTTTATAGAGATCTTTCACATCCTTTTTAGGCAAACTCCCAAATATTTCCTCTTCTTTGACACTACTGTGAAAGGAATAGAGTCCTTGACTGTTTTCTCAGCTTGACCATTGTTGGTGTATATAAAGGCTACAGATTTATGAGTTTTGATTTTTGTAGCCTGAGACACCACATTCCTTGATCACTTCTAAAAGTTTTGTCGTAGAATCCCTGGTGTTTTCCAGATATACAATCATATCTGCCAAGAGTGAAAGTTTAATCTCTTTTGACCCTACGTGGATACCCTTGATTGCTTTTTCTTCCCTAATTGCAATGGCTAAAACTTCCATTACAATGTTAAAGAGCAGTGGAGACAATGGGCAACCTTGCCTGGTTCCTGATCTAAGTGGAAATGATTTCAACTTAACTCCATTCAGTACAATATTAGCTGTGGGTTTGCTGTAGATGGCCTCTATTAGTTTGAGAAATATCCCTTCTATTCCAATTTTCTGAAGTGTTCTGATCATGAAGGGATGCTGGATGTTATCAAAAGCTTTTTCTGCATCAATTGAGAGAATCATATGGTCTTTATTTTTTAATTTGTTTATGTGCTGAATTACATTTATAGATTTATGTATATTGAACCAGCCTTGAGACCCTGGGATAAAACCCACTTGTTCATGGTGTATAATTTGTTTGCTGTGTTGTTGGATTCTGTTTGCTAGGATATTATTGAATATTTTTGCATTGATATTCATTAGAGATATTCTTCTATACATTTCTTTTCTCGTTGGGTCTTTTCCTGATTTGGGTATCAGGGTGATATTTGCTTCATAGAATGTGTTAGGAAGTATTTTTTTTTTTCTATGTTTTGAAAGAGGTTAAGTAATATAGGTACTAGTCCCTCTTTAAAAGTTCGGTAGAATTCTGATGTGAAGCCCTCTGGTCCCAGGCTTTTCTTTTTGGGAGATTTCTTATAGTTGATGCTATTTCAGAACTTGTTATAGGCTTGTTCAACATTTCCACTTCTTTCTGGCTAAGTCTAGGAGGGTGGCATGTTTCCAAGTATTGATCTATTTCCTTCAGATTTTCATACTTCTGATAATAGAGTTTTCTATAATATTCATTAAGGTTTTGTTGAATTTTTGAGGAGTCTTTTGTTATTTGGCCTTTGTCATTTCTGACTGATGATATTAGGGATTTTACTCTTCTACTTCTGGTTAGGTCAGCCAAAGGTTTATCTATTTATTGACTTTTTCAAAAAAACAACTTTTTGATTCGTTTATCTGTTGTATGATTCTTTTGTTTTCAATTTCATTTAGTTCAGCTCTAATTTTAGTTATTTCTTTTCTTCTGCTGGGTTTAGGGTTAGGATTAGGGTCAGGGTTAGGGTTGCTTGAGTCTACTGGCTGCTCAAATTTGGCTTGCTCCAGTGCTCTATGGAGTCAGAAAGGTCCACCCAATAGCAGAGTTGGACCAGGGAGCTGTGTCTCTTTCTCCACTTTAGTCCTCTTTCATGCCCAGTCACTGATGACACCACAGGGCTGAGGTCCTGTTCCCTCTAATAAGCAGATGAGCCGGGGGTTTGTACATATCATAGTCAAAGGAAGGTCTATGTCCCCGCACCCAGCCACTACCCTCTGCCACCAGCAGCTGAGGAGGCTGAGGCCTGCCTGCCTCGGGTACTCAATAGCCACTGGCGAGTATTCCACTTGGACTCAGTCTAATCCTGAGGGTAACAAGCCAGCAAATGCTTTTCTCCCTCAGCCATTGCACCTTTGCCCCAGCCACTCTGCTGTACATGTATCCCTATACATGTTTCCTCTGGGTCTACAGAGTTGGGTAGGTGTCTCTCCAAGATTAGACCTGGGCAGGACTGCACTGTTGTTGTTGGATCTTGTGGGAAGTGACTCTATGCAGCTCCCAGGTGACTGCCACAGCCAGGGAGTTCTGGCTATAGGAGGAGCTCCAGGAGTGCGGGACATACGGATCCAGCAGCAGGTGGAGAGATGGCTGCACATGGTTTCAGCAAGGAGAGCACTCGGCTCATGTCTCTGGTCCTCTGGCCATGCAGGGCCAGGGCGGAGGCAGGGCGAGCAGAGGGGCAGGACACATGGCTCTAACGGAGACAGAGGCTCGCCTATGGCCGGGCGGGGGAGGTGTCAGCGTGCTTGGACAGGCAGGGTGAGGGGCGCTGCTCACAAGCCTCTTTTCACAGTCTCTGCAGAAAAGGCAAGGGGAGAAGGGTGGACTGGAAGTTCAGAATGGCATGGAAAATATTAGTTCAATTTTTTGCCTGGCAAGAGAGTTCTCAGGATCTCAACAGGGTCCCTCTGGGGAAGTAAACCCCACTTCCTACAGCTCTTACCTGGGGGTGAGACAAGAGGTCCTCAGTTCACGGCTTGTCTGTAGAAAACTGACAGGAGCAAATAAAGAGAAAAAGAAAACAAACAAACAAACACGACTTTCTTGTGGGAGGGGATGGACTCTTTTCTTTTGGGATGAATTTTGTACCTGAAGTTTGCTTTCTTGGAGTCAAAGTTTACCTCAGCAGAGGTGACCTGGAGTTATCGCTCTTCTCTCTCAGCTTGGCTCCCAGTTTTCAGCTCAATTGGGTACTTTCTGGTCATTTTCCTTCCCTCTGGATGGGAGCTTCTGTCAGAGGCTGGGGCCAGTTGGCCATCTTGCCCATCCACCCATACTTTGGTTTTTGTGCAGATTAACTCAAAGTTATATGTGTGTCCTTCACCCAGATGGTGTGTACTGTACCCAGCATATGTGAATTTACCCATCCTGTTCTCTAGCTTGGTTTCCATGAACGTCTACTTCCACATGTGCACTTAAGTTTCAATTAGTTCCACCTTGGCATTAAGTACATGTGTTTATTTCTCCCTTCTTGCATGTTTCACTTAGAAGAATCATTTCTAGTTCCATCCATGTTGTCACAAAAAGTACCAGATAGCCTTTTTTATGGATGAGTAGTACTCCTTTGTGTCCATATATCACATTTTATTAACCCATTCATGTATCGGTGGGTCCTTGGGTTGTTTCCACATCTTTGCAATTGTGAATTGTGGTGCTATAAACATTCAAATGTGGGTGTCCTTATTATAAAATGACCATTTTCCTTTGGGTATATACCCAGGAGTGTGATTGCTGTATCAAATGGAAAATCTGCTTTCAGTTCTTTGTAGTGTCTCCATACAATTTTCCATAGAGGTTGTACTAGCTTGCAGTTCCACAACGTACAAGAGTTCCTGTCTCTCTGCATCCATGCCAGCATCTGTTGTTTTGAGACATTTTCATATAAGTCATTCTTATTGGAATTAGGTGATATCTCATTGTGGTTTTGATTTGCATTTCCGTGGTGTTTAGAGATATTGAGTATTTTTTCATGATTTGTTGGCCATTAGTATAACTTCATTTGAGAAGTTTCTGTTCATGTCCTTTGCTCACTTTTTAATGTGCTATTTGGTTATTTCTTGCTGATTTGTTTGAGTTCTTTTTAGGTCTGGTCATCAGTTCTTTATTAGATGTATGGCATGCAAATTATTTTCTCCCATTCTGTGTGTTGTTTATCTGTTCTTTTGGTCATGTCCTTGGCTGTTCAGAAATTTTCTAATTTAATCAGATCCCTCTTATTTAATTTCCTTGTTTCGGTGATTACTTTGGGGGTCTTATTCATGAATTTATTACCTAGGCCAATATCTATAAGAGTTTTTCCAACAACTTCTTCAAGGATTCTTATAGTTTCCTACTTTAGGTTTAAGTCTGCTATCTATCATGATTTAATTTCTGTGAATGCTTAAAGATGTGGGTCCTATTTTAGTCTTTTAAATGTAGCTATCCAGTTTTCCTAGCACCATTTATTAAATAGGGCTTCTTTCCCCCAGTGTATTATTTTATCTTTTTATCAAATAAAGTATGAGAATATGTGGGTAATTTCATCTCTGGGTTCTCTTTTATGTCTCTGTTTTTGTGCCAATATCATGCTGTTTTGGTTACTATAGCCTTGTATATAGCTTGAAGTCTGGTAAAATGATGCCTCTCACTTTGCTATAATTACATAAGGTTGCATTCGCTATTTAGAGTCTTTTCTAGTTTTATACGAAGTATAGAACAATTTTGTCTAGATCTGCAGAAAACAGCATTGTTATTTTAATTGGAATTTCACTGAATCTGTAAATCACTTTGGGTAATAAAGCCATTTTAACAATGCTGATTCTATGAATCCATGAACATGGAATATTTTTCCATCTGTTTACATCCCCTGCAATTTCGTTCCTTAGTGTTTCCTAAAACTCTCTATAGAAGTCATTCAACTCCTTTGTTAAGTATATCCCTAGGTATTTTATCTATAAATATAATTCACCACATAAATAGATGGAAAAACAAAGACTACATGATCCTCTCAATTGATGCAGAAAAAGCATGTGACAGAATTTGACTACTTTTTTATTTAATTATTAAATCATAGCTGTGTACATTAATGCAATCATGGAGTACAATGTGCTGGTTTTATGTACAATTTGAAATATTTTCATCCAACTGGTTAACATAGCCACAGTATTTTCTTAGTTATTGTGTTAAGACATTCATATTCTACATTTTGTAAATTTCACATGTACTCTTGAAAGTTGCACCATAGGTGTGGTCCTACCAATTAGCCTCCCTTCACCCTTCTTCCCCACACCCCTTCCTTCCCTTTCCTTTTTCCCCTTCTTCCTGGGCTATAGTTGGGTTATAGCTTTCACATGAAAGCAATAAATTTGGTTTCATAGTAGGGCTGAGTACACTGGATACTTTTTCTTCCATTCTTGAGATATTTTGCTAAGAAGAATATGTTCCAGCTCCATCCATGTAAACATGAAAGAGGTAAATCATGATAATAATGCTCAACAAAAATGGTGTAGATGGGACATTTCTCAAAATTATAAAGGCAATATATGACAACCCTAAGCCAACACCATGTTCAATTGGGAAAAATTGAAAGCATTCCTGCTTAGAACTGGAGCCAGACAAGGTTGCCACTTGCACCACTTTTATTAAACATATTGCTGGAAATTCTTTCCAGAGCAATTAGTCAAGAGAAGAAAATCAAGGGGTTCCAAATGAGGAAAGAAGAGATCAAACTATTGCTTTTTGTTGATGACATGATCTCATACTTAGAAAACCACAAAGATTCAACTAATAGACTCCTGGAATTGATAAATAAATTAAGCAAAGTCTCAGGTTACAAAATCAATGTACACAACCCAGTAGCTTTTATATATGCCAAGAATAGTCAAGCTCAGGATCAAGTAAAAGATGCAATACCTATTGTGGTAACCATAATTATTTTAAATTTATATTTATAAAAGCTTATTTCCCAATATTTTAAAATTCGACAGCTTCTAAATCACTGATGTTCTTACAGTCTCTTCCCCTAAAATATACACACTATTTTATTTTCATGTTACAGACTTTAACAGACCAGTTCTTTCCATTCGAATGCATAATATTCTTTTCCCCAGATGTCCTTATATCCACTAAATTGCTGAGTTAGGCTGATTCTCAAAACCACCAATCACATCTAAAGTGTGTGTACTAATGTTAAGCTGGAGTTTGTAGGTCAGTCATTTTCCATTATAATGAAATCTATGATCCACTTTACTGGTTTTCTATACTTTAATTTTCATTTGGGCCTCCAGATCTGTCAAATACATCTGTGTGTGTCCTATTGTCAGCTACATATTTGGTTAAAAATAATTTTCCCACTAGTACCTCCAGAAGTCTCCATGTAAATTAGTACTTACTATTCAATACTTTTATGTTCAGCTGTCAGATTTATTCTCTTTCAGCCCTCACACAGAGTGGGCATATTGCTAAATATACATATAACACAATATAACTCCAGGTTTTTTGAATTTTTATATTAACTCAAATTATATATTCTAGGATATATTATTGTTTAATATTTTAAAAATAAAAATAGAAATGTATAAAATTTTCCATATAATTTCTTGGAAAAAAGTCAACCTTCATGCAATATATTGCTCCTAGAATATAACAAATTTACCAGTTGACACATTTCACAAAACTGAACTCAAATCATGGCTGCCTGAGAGCATAAAACTGATTACCAAATATTTGGTGAATATAAATATGCTTATTGTTTCCAGAAACAAATGAACATTTTATCATTGAAAAATACATTAACATAACTGTTTTTATGTTTTTACTTGAGCAATGTATTTTTAAATGAAACTTCATATTGCTTTTCTAAATGTTATTAATACCACTTTCCATATTTTCTGTTGCAATCTCAATGTTTTCATTATTAGTAATATATTTCTATGGGTTTAGGTTTCAATGGTAAAATACAACTGTTAAAATATACATACATTAAGTTTTAGGTTGTATTACAGTATGTATAGATACGGAAATACAAAGGTACAACTTTTCATATCTTCATAGTACCTATTGTTAGTCTCTTTGGGAGTCTAAAATGAGATTTCGTCAATTTTATTTCTTGCTCCATGCATCATACTATGCTTTATTTCTCTGATCCAAACTTATTCTATAAAAAATAAAAACCTAAAAGAATGTTTAACTTTATTTGAATACATGAATATACTATTAATATTGCACCCAATGTAATAAAAATGTTTCATGAGCCTGCTGTCACTGTGAGAGGCTTTAAGAGGAATGAAATAGAAAATAAAATTCTCTTTTAAAAATACATAAAATCTATTGAATGAAATTTCACCAATATGCTTTTTAACATATACATATTTTGTACATTAGGAAATAGAGATGAATTGCTAGACTTGTTTTCTTGGTTCACATTTGCCAAATCAGTCATACCCAACTTTAGGAATACTATCATTTATAAACGTTATGCTTTTCAGCACTCTACATATTTGAAGGAGCATCCAAATATGTAATCTTATTTAATTCTTTTCACTTTATGGGGGAAGATATGCAGAAAAGAAAGATTCAGGGCTGTAAAACTGATTTGTTTGAAGAAAAAAATGCAGTAACACCTACATCTGAGTATATCTTCCCTCCGATAACTTTAACTCCTTTTTCAGAGAAATATTGTTTATGCTGAAAATGGAACTGTTTGTTTCCTGAATGCCTGGGGCTAATTCTCTTCTTTACTATCATGGCATCTTTGTTCTTTAGCAGCAAGGTCATTGACCTGCTTGAATGGCTATGTGTTGTTCACAGGACATAGACTCATGGGAGGACACACTTCAGACTTCGTTCTTTTTTTTTATATCTTATATAAACTGATATTGAAAATTTGAAGAATGTCAATTTCTGTGGCCTCAGTATCCTGTGAAATGAAGAATTGTTAAATTCAATATTTGCCTAAGTACATTACAACCCAGTTATTCTGTTCCACACCCTAGTTATTACTCTGTTGCAAAACTAAATTTGGTGGCAAAAAGATGTAGTTCATTTGTCAACAAGAAGTTGCTAATGGTAGTCCATTGCAGCTAACTCTTTATTTCTCTTTGATTCACTATTCAGACACATGTGTAGTGTTACTTAATAAAAGGGCAAATCTTCAGTTTAGATGGGAGGCCTCACTGGGAGAAACCTCAGGCATCCAAGCAATGGTTCCACCTTCAGCATAAACACTATTTTCTTGAAAAAGGAGCTGGTTATCATAAGAAAAGACCTGAATTTACAGCTAAAAATATGAAAAGTATATAATCACAGTACTTAAATATGCTGCTGAATATCTTCAAATACATATAATTAGCTGAGCACCATGGCTTGGGCCAGTAATCTCAGCTACTTGGGAGGCTGAGGAGGGAGGATAATTTGAGCTCAAGTGCTCAAGGCTGTAGTGAGCCATAATCATGCCCCTGCACTCCAGCCTCCGTGAGAGAGCAAGACCCAGTCTCTAAAAAAAAAAATTGAAAAAGTATAATTAGTTTAAAAATCAGTGTTGACCTCTAAAAATTTTATTTTTAAACAATAAAAAGGGTAAATAATTTATCACTAATAGTTAATATACCAAAAATACTGAGTTTTATCATTTTGTTATAAATTTGGTAGTACAAATACCCCAAACCCTGAACAACTTATGTATTCAACTTCTTAAATTGGTAGCCTTTTGAACAAGAGGCTTCTAGTTCCAAGAGTATCCTTTTCAAAATACTGTCAGCCTGACATATTGTTACACGTCGAATTGAGTTACATCATACAATAAAACATACTTAGTACACCACATCATACAATAAAACATACTTAGTACACCACTTTAAAGTACACCATACTTTTACAGACGTTAAAGTAGAACTCTTGTGAAGTGCAGAAAAGACATTTTGTATAAAAGATACAGCTGTACATTTCTTTTTTTTTTTTTTCTGTGCATTTCTTAAATTCTCCCTACCTGCATTTGGTTTATCAAGTAGAGAAATCAAAGTGCCATAATTATATAAGCAAATCCGTTATCAGTCAAGACAACATGTTAGCATGACTTCATCAGATTTGTTAAAACATTACTAAGAAATTGTAATACTTTTCTTGGAAAATAGAAGATTTTAGTAAGGAATATTTAGCAAATTGGATGTAGAGGAGAAAGTGTCAGGAGTTTTATTCACAACAGTTCATAATATCAACAAGGATTAGTTCTCAAACCTTTTTAACAGTAAGTTACTGCCACCTTCTCTCCATGTAAATGGTTTCATATGAAGACAATGAGGAATTGTACAAGCTTACATTCACTGAAGGGTTAGACATGAGTATAATTGTCTCATTTTTCTCACTAAGGAATTTTATTTATGATAAGAATTGTTTTTCAAGTGAGGTTACTGGAAGGAAAAACCTACACACCCTGTCTGTCAGATTTAAATTCCTACTATTTGACATTTTTTTTTATTTTTATTAAATCATAATTGTGTACATTGGTGCAATCATGGGGCACAATGTGCTGACTTCATATACAATCTGAAACATTTTCATTGAACTATTGAACATAGCCTTCATGGCCAGAAAAATAGCACAGATCAGCAACAGCCGGCGCCCCGTCCACACCCCTCGGAAAAATGTCCAAGAATCTGGACTCCGTGGGGGACAGACCTCCAGACCTCAGGGTGAGAGTGGAGGGGAGTGCCAGGAGTTCAAACTTGCAGGTAGAGAATATATAAAGTTTTATACAGTTTTATGCCTGGCAGGAGAGTGCCATGGCACCCTAGTAGGGGAAGGAGGTCTGGTTTTTAGAGGGTCTCTCCTGTGGGGTAGAGTGGGAGGACATCTGAACTCTGCTC
>CAUYRH010043762.1:0-22037 GCA_963574655.1 Perodicticus potto | reverse complement strand
CACAGCAACCTCCAATTCCTGGACTCAAGCGAGTCTCTTGCCTCCGCCTCCCAAGTAGCTGGGACTGCAGGCGCCCGCCACAACGCCCGGCCATTTTTTGGTTGCAGCCGTCATTGATGTTTGGCAGGCCCGGGCTGGATTCGAACCCGCCAGCTCAGGTGTATGTGGCTGGCACCTTAGCCTATCGAGCCACAGACGCCAAGCCTGAACTGAACATATTAAAAAGGCTGATGGTTCAGAAACTAGAAGGAACTGGAGGAAATGTTAAATTACCTCATGTTGATCTAAAAGCCATGAAGACTGCTGATGTTTTCATTCAAATGCATCAAGACCTTTGAGCAGTTTTCTGGTCGCATTCCACCTGTTTTCCAGACCACATGTGTTGGCATTTTAAAAGCACTCATTTTTTTCTTCTCACTTGTAGCACTTACCCTACTGTCACAATTCTGTCTCTTCTTCAGGACAGACATGTTTAGGACTGTTTCTTCTACAATAGCACAGGCAATCCAAGTCCAAAGTCTGTTTCTAACAGCCCCCACTTTCTAGCATATCATAACTTGTATAACACCTATTAAGCACTTAATAAATGTTTGATGAGTGAATGAATGAATAAGTGACAGGATATACTGAGATCATAAAGCTCTAAAGTCAGCAATGACAAAATGCTTAGTTTGAAGTATGTGACAGTTAAAATTAGGTAAGTAGTGGAGAGAGGATAAATGGTGGGATCACACTTAAGATGCATCTTAGAAGGGTACAGGTGAAACTTACTAAATGCAGAATACAAATGTTTTCATATAATAGCCAAGAAAATCCCGTGACGGTTATGCCAAACAGTTGGATGAAAATATGTCAGATTGTATATGAAGCCAGCACATTGTACCCCATGATTGCACTAAAGTACACAGCTATGATTTAATAAAAAATAAATAAATAAATAAAATTAGGTAAGTAAAATAGTACATGCTCATCTGATGAATACTCAAGAAGTGTCAAGTCAAGTTTTCTTGAATGAATGAATGAATGCTAACAGATGAGTATGTGACCAAATGGCTGCATATACATAAACAAAGTAAAAAGAGAAAATGCAAAGTTATTAGTTTATTTGTTCCATGTAAAATGGATTGGTACATTTGTCCCTGTTGCTTTTCTTTTTTAGGTGATTCTTGTCTTTTTCCTAAGCATTGGGTCTCTTATAATCTATTTCATCAATTCTACTGAGTGAGTAAAATCCCCAGGCTCCCTTGTCTGCTCTACCAGTAAGTTGCTCAGCTAATTTGGAATTTTCTTCTCAGGGATAATGTTTAGTGCACTTAATATACTTTTTTTCTGTCTCTCTCTCTCTCACACACACACACACACACACACACAATCTGACTAAAAAATGATAAGTGTTTAGTCCCACCTAATAAGCACAAAGACCAGCTACGGCAAATGTGCAAGAATTTCCCCTACATCCTGACACCTGCATCATGAGGAGATGGAAGTGGTGGGCACAGATCTGCTCTGGAGTCTCAGGGGTGGCGCATCTCCAGCTGTCCTCTCCTCACCTGGGCCACTTAAGAAGGCTTCACATGCCTCTGGATCCCTTAGTTGTTCAGCGAGCATTTCTGTCACAGTTTCAGGGGGTTTCAAACCCTGAAAGTCACAAAACAACTTTGGGTAGTCTTAAGAAAGGTAAATGCTAGACTCCAACCTATGATAAAGAAGCAGATGGTTGTCCATTCTCCTCTGAAAGTATCCCCTTCCCATACCACAGGGTCACGAAAGCTTTTGTGGACAAAATCAATCTAACGTGTAATTCCATGCCAATCACCTGGAAATTATATTGAATTTTCAGCAGAAATGAAATTGGACTTTAAACGCCACAAAACCAGGCAACTTTAGGGATCCTAGGGAAGCTGATATTCTTTGCTTTGTAAATTCCTAACAAGTCATGTAGGAAATTTTCTTTAAATTTGTATCAAGTCTATTAACCTGTATTAGTCTATTTAACCTGAAGTATCTCTATGATCACAAGAGTATAGAAGCCCAAGTATCCTGAATGGGTAGATGGTCTCACACACCAAGAAGAGCCACATAATCTCTGGCTCTGAATCCCATTCACATAATGTTAATTGAACCAATAAACCCTCTGAAAGAAATGGCAGGCAATTTCCCTGTTATTTTCATTGCCATGGGCCGTCCATTGGTTTTATTTACGCATTCCTCTACTCTCAAAAGAAAAATTCTTCTTTTCTCAAAGTTCTCTTGAGATATGAAATGAAGTATCTGGATTCATGGTGAATAAATAGAAAATGACCCATTCTTTCCCCTTTATTTGATCCTAGTAGATGTTGCTTTTAAAATGTTCATCTTGACAGACGGCTCTTGTTTCTTTTCCAGCCCTGTTGGAAGGTGTTCATCGTACGAAGACAATACCATCCCCATTGATTTGATTTTCAATGCTTTCTTTAGTTTCTATTTTGGGTTGAGAGTAAGTACCTAGTGAAAGGGGTATCGACACTCAGACAACACTGGTGCAACCTACACAGGCCTACACGGGTTTCCCTTAGTTCTACAATTTGCCTAAGATTTTAGACTCTTAAGATAGAGGGTCTGTGCCCCAAATTGTTAAATATATAGAGACCTAAAAATGCTTGCTCCTGTACTTGAACTGTAAACCAGGTCAAAAGTTTTAACATAGAATGAAAATGATTTCTTTGTTAGAAAACATCACCCTGTTGCAACGACTTCCTTACTGGTTTCCCACCTACCACTAAGAAAGCTTTAGTGACAACCACAAGTTAGCACTACTTGAGTGACAGGTCTTCAGAGGTGTGTTTGGCTCCACTGATAGCATAAGTGACATATAACCACATAAAAACATTCGTAGCTTTGCTTCATTTTTGTATACTCATTCATTAAATAGTTCCCTCATTCCATAGGCATTTGTACCTATCCTAGATCAAGATTTTGATGTGTTTATTCACCCCCATATTTGCAAGAGATGGTACACACACACACACACAGTATAGAGGGCAAGTGTGGTGACTCAGGCCTATAATCTCAGCACTTTGGAAGGCCAGACAAAGGGTCACTTGAGGCCAGAAGATTGAGAGCATGCTGGGCAATATAGAAAGACCCTGTCTCCACAAAAAATAAAAAAATTAGTGAGGCATGTGGTGTTTGTACATTTGCAGAACCCGCCACTCTGAAGGCTAAGGATACCTTAAGCCCAAGAGGTCAAGGTATCAAGGAGCTATGATAACACCACTGTACTCTAGCAGTGAAAGAGTGAGACCTATCTCAAAAAGAAAAATGGATATATAAAAAAGATATTTCTTTTAAATATACACACACATATAGACACACATTCATGTGTATGACATGTATTTCTATGTCTTTCCTTTAAAACTGACTCCTACATATTGATCATCAAAATCATTTTGCGACAGGTCTCACCTTTCTGGAAATGCTTGCTTTTTTAATGTAAATAGGAAACTCATAAACACAGGCCTTGGGGAGCCAAGTTTTGGAGAGCTGTACCTTTTCCATTGGAGTCCATTCCAAATCATGTATCTTCATTGCTCATATGTAGAGGGCTTCGTGTTCATAATTGTTTTTATCAGAAATCTCTAGAAGCAACAGGAAGGGTAAGTGTCTGCTTGGACAGACATGAAAGTTAAGTTCCTGTGAGTGACATGAGTATATATTCATTTAGTGAACACACACAAAAGGTATAATCTCAGCATCCATAAAAATACATGTGCATCTATATATCTACATATATAAATATATGTATGTTTGTATACATGTAAGAGAACACAATCAAAGCTTCAGTTGATAACTAAAATGTAGCTGAGTAATGCCATCCCCTCGTGCTTAGTTTGAAATTCTTGAGGGTAACAGCATTTGGGGTGTTCTGTTTCCATTTCATAGTTTTTGGCAGCTGATGACAAGATCAAGTTCTGGTTGGAGTTGAATTCGATTGTTGACATCTTTACCATTCCACCGACCTTTATTTCTTTTTATCTGAAGAGTAATTGGCTGGGTGAGTGTGCCATAAGAGAAAGGAGAAATATCTAAAACAAAACAAAACAGAAACTCAACATTCATTTATGAGAAACTGTCTTTCATTTTACTTTAGTGCCTGACTATCATGTTTGAAATTTTCCTCCTTAATTATATGGTTTTAACATGTACGTCCAGAAACCATCTTTGGGCCTCAGCTGCAGCAAAGCATCTGGGTGCACAGTCGGCACTTTATAGTTGCTGATGGAAGGGCTGTCTACATAGTCTGAGAGGCAAGGCTCCGACATCTCATTCCCCTGCAGCACTTGCATGCTGAGATTTCACAGAGACTTGAGGGAGATAGAGAACCTCTTTTGGTCTTTAAAAACGAATCACCATAACCATGCATGCTGTGTCATGTTAGAGAATTATTCAATTAGTTTTTTTGTCTTTAAGGTGGGTATGTAGACAGTGCATGGACATTATATAATTTTAATTGTTTTTATGTAATTTTTACATTTTTATCTATAAAACAAATGCCCCTTCCATTGTTTTTATCAAGCTCTATGAAGTATAACAGCAAACAAGCATTGAGGGGAGAGAGTGATTTAGAGATTGTATAGTCAAGAGTTTAAGTGGTTTGTGGAAACCATTTCCTCTCAAGTCTAAAGAGAGAAAGAAGAGGTAGAGTAAAATAAATAGTTCTTATTACATGGGTCACTATAAAAGTTTTAAGACAGTCTGTGTTATCTCCATTATTTAACTTCCAAGATACAGTCCAGTGTCCTTTCTGATTCACCTGGGCAAGTTTCAACCTGCTCAGCTTATCAATGTTGCTGGGAAGGCTCATTTGTTTCCATTCATATGGATTTTAAGTTTCTTGATTCTTGTGTATCTTGAAACTTTTGTAATGACCCACGTATATGTGAGGCATCCTCCTTCATGCTTTATCACAACACTACAACTCTATGAGGTTGGTACTACTTATTAAGTTTTATTTTACAGATGAGGAAATAGAGGAGGGAAGGGGATTGATTGCCTTAGATTAGCTAAGCTATACAACAGCTATAAAGTGTCAAGGGAAGCATTTGAACTACAGCTCATGCTCTTAAACCTATGATGTTATAATAATTATGTGGGAGCATTTCAGGGAGAAAAAGGATGTAAGCAACCCCAGCGGTGTTCTAATTCGGGCTACGCCCTGGATGATCCTCTTCTGTTGGCGGCTTTCTGCTTTCCACTGTTTTGTAGGTTTAAGGTTCCTAAGAGCATTACGGCTGCTGGAACTCCCTCAAATCCTGCAAATTCTAGGAGCCATCAAGACCAGGTAAACTCTAGTTCCATTTGAAGTCTTGCTTATTTACTTGTTTGTCAACTGAACCTTTAATTTAACTTGTTTTCCATCTTAATTTCAGAGTAAAAATTATAAAAATCCTTCAGCTCCCAAGATGATATTCATTCATTATCTCCCATTATATTACACCACACACTGGCTGAAACCTTTGTAACCATTTTAAAGAGTTTTATTTATTCTTTTTTCCATAAAACTATGATGTGTGAGTCCATTTAGGTTTTAATTCTGGGGCCCTCCACCAAATCTTGACTGAGCCCCAGTCAAAGAAATTCAGAGGTTTTTAGTCTACATATGTGCTTTAATGAATCAAGTCTCCCCTAAACAAATATTTCCTCATGTTTTGGACAGTTACTATGAGAGGGTTACTATGAAAGTTTTAAGACAGACAGTGTAAGGGCCTATTATTTCACTTCCAAGAAACACAGTCGACAGCACTTTTTCGGATTCATCTGTGCAAGTTTCAACTTGCATGGCTTATCAGTGTTGCTAGGAGGCCTTCATTGGTTTCTATCCATACAGATATACAGATATGCCTTTCTTGATTTTCGTGTATCTCAAAATTTTCATATGACCCCCATGTTAGAGTTATTGTTTATAGAAGAAGTCACTTAAATATCTCCAAGCAACAATTAAAATCCAAACTTCCTTTGAGCAGTAATACTTGTGACACTTCAGACAGCTTCCTCTGTCATCCACTCACAATGTCCACGGTTTTACATTCCCACTGGAAGCATCAAATATTAGAGGCTAGATGGATTTCATCACTGTTTATGCATTATGGAGAAGTGGGGTGGGACAAGCCCTTCTTATGGGACCGGTGGCCTTTGCTGAAAGCCACGGAGATTTCAGCTGAACTCCAGGGCTCTACTTAGGAGAAAAGAGCAACTCTGATCCTCTTCACTCAAAGACACTGTTTAGCAACATAAGTGACTCTACGTTTCTGTATCCTGCTCTAAATTTCATTTAATAAACTTTCTGGCTGGATTGCCCCCTTAATGCAATTTGTGTTATCACTTTAAATAATGTAACAATCTTTAAATGTATGTGTGTGTGTGTGTGTGTATGTTTTTTTTTTTTTTTTTTTTTGAGACAGAGTCTCAAGCTGTTACCCTGGGTAGAGTGCCGTGTCATCACAGCTCACAACCACCTCAAACTCTTGGGCTTAAGTGATTCTCTTGCCTCGGCCTCCCAGTAGCTGGGACTACAGGTGCCGCTGCAATGCCCGGTTATTTTTGGTTGCAGTTGCAGTTGCCATTGTTGTGGAGCCCAGGTTTGAACCTGCCACCCTTGGTGTATGCGGCCAGGGCCCTGCCAACTGAGCTACGGGCGCCGCCCATACAGTATATTTTTAAAAGTGATATTATCAGGCTAGTGGATATCACAGCACAATTTAAACTTTTTAAACACACTTGTGTGACCAGGGAGTTTACAGCTGTTGTGTCTTAAGCTGTTACGTGTCTGTGAATCCAGCAGAGGGTCTTGTAACAACGCAGATAGGTAGAGCATGTGGGGCCCAGGGGTCTGCACTCGGACGCGTTCCTAGGTAACGCCTCCCTTCTTCGGGTTCATCAATCACATTCTGAGTCTCAAGGTCTTAGAGTGGCGGTCCCCACCCTTTTAGGCACTAGGGACCAGTTTCGTGAAACACAATTTCACCATGGACCAGGAGTCGTGTTGATTTCAGGATGATTCAAGCTCATTACAGCTCCACCACAGATCATGAAGCATTAGGTTCTCACAAGGAGCACACATCCTAGATCCCCCGAAAGAACAGTTAGAGAGTAGGGTTGCCGCTGCGGTGAGGTTCTGAGCTGCCATTGGTGTGACAGGAGGCGGAGCTCCGGCGGGGACGTGGGCGGCGCAAACTCAGACGGCTCAGCCGGCTCCCAGCTGAGCTCCGCCTGCTGAGGCCCGGGTCCTAAAATGCCACCCCCAGCACCAGCCAGTCTCTGGCCCAGGGGTTGGGGACCCCAGTCTTAATAGAATGAGGTGATTGTGTTGTTCTGGAACCTGCCAGCAATACCCAGCAGCTCTTTGTCTTTCTCCCTCTAGTAATTCGGTGAAGTTTTCCAAACTGCTATCGATGATTTTCAGCGTCTGGTTCACTGCGGCAGGATTCATTCACTTGGTGAGTGTCTCATCCCAATCCCTGGAAAAAGCAAAGGGAGCCTGCAGTGCCCCGACTCTGGCACTGTAAACCAGTCACAACTTCACCCCTTTAATTCCCCTTTTAGGTTTTCTGCACCCTCGTATTATCACAAATATGTGTCCCCTATAATCAAGATATCCATGTTTCCTCTTTCCAATTCTCAAAACCTGCCCTTAGATAAAGATTTATAACCTAATAAGCTCCCAAAATATAATAAGCAACAGGCAAAATGTATCACTGTATTTTCTTTTGGGGGGGCGTTCTGGCATTTTAGCATGAAAAAAAGAAAAGAAAGAAAGAAAGTGGCTGGATGTGGTGGTTTACACCTGTAATCCTAGCACCCTGGGAGGCTGAAGTGGGTGGACTGCTGAAGATCAGGAGTTCAAGACTAGCCTGAGCATATCAAGACTCCATCTCTACTAAAACTAGAAAGTGGGCATGGTGACAGGTGCCTATAGTCCCAGCTACTCTGGAGGCTGAGGCAGGAGGATCACTTGAGGTTGCTGTGAGCTGTGATGACACCATGGCACTCTAGGCTAGGCAAGAGAATGATACTCTGTCAAAAAAAAAAGGAAGGAAGGAAGATTGGTTAAAAAAATGAAGCCAGTTAGTGAATTTCAGACTTACAAATGGTGGAGCACTGTAAGGGAGGAGTTGACTTTGCAAAAGGAAGTTCTAGGGCTTTGATTCTCTTGAAATCAGCCCGTGTACCTTGCTACCTCCTTTGCTTTCAGGAAAAACTGGTGCTTATCCTCATAATGAGCAATGAGTACATGGGTTCAAGCCGTGTGAAAGAACCTTTGGACTTCACTGCTTGATGACTGTCAGGGAGCAGTCATCAAAGAAGCAGGAATTGAAGTCAGATGTTAAAAAGCCTTCGAGAAAAACAAAGCAAAACAGAAAACATAGAAGTCTTTTTCACTTGAGACCATCACTCAAAACCAATTAAAACAAATAAATGAAAAAATATATTAAAAACTCACCATGTCCAATTCATCGAAAAAAATATCAGTACTTTCAATTGATTTTCTTTAATATACTTCCAGCAGGTGATGCTCGCCACACTGGTGCCGGCCAGCTGGGGCCTCAGCTTGCCTTCAGTGAGGTGCTGTCTGTCTCCCATAGTAAGAAAAAAAGAGAAAAGCAAACAAAAAAAAATCTAGACTGGAGACAATTACATTGTCTGAAAGTGATTGGATGACTGGTTAAGAAACTATAGTACATTAAAAATATTTGCATGGGCAGAGCCTGTGGCTCAGTAAGTAGGGCACCGGCCTCATATACTGAGGGTGGTAGGTTCAAACCCGACCCCAGCCGAATTGCAGTGAAAATACAGCCAGGTGTTGTGGCGGGTGCCTGTAGTCCCAGCTACTCAGAAGGCTGAGGCCAGAGAATCGCCTAAGCCCAGGAAATGGAGGTTACTGTGAGCTGTGTGATGCAACAGCACTCTACCAAGGGCAATAAAGTGAGACTCTGTCTCTAAAATAAATAAATAAAATAAAAATATTTGCAAAAAGGAAAATGTCAAAAACCAAATATAAACTATGATACAAACCTTTAGGAAATCTGAAACCAGCCACATCCCTACTCAGCTCTCAAGTGAGAGAGAGATTTCCCTGGAAGACGTATCATAGCAGTAAGGTCAGATTCCTGGGTTTAGGGAATCAGACCTAAGGGCTTACAAGACGAGACACAACCATCAGTGTCCCTGTAGGGACCTGTTGGCCTCCACAGAATGCCAACAAAGGAAACTTCAGGGCTTTTTTGTCTTTGATGGCAGTTCCAATGACAAACCCTCGGGCTAAATGTAGCCTGCAGGCATATTTCATTGGATCTAATTGTGTTTTTATTTTCTATTTTCTGTTTTTCTTTATTAGTCACCAACTTTTAGGGGGAGCTTACATAAAAACCCAGATTTCTGGATTCTTTGGGAAAGCGCAAGGTTCTGGCAACCCCTCTCTCCCTAGGCAGCCAGTGGTTGCATGTGGAGAGCAGCTGTCCCTTTTACATAGCAGGTGCTCGCAAGTGCTCCTGGGTTGGACACAGTCTCCTCCAGCCTCACGTGAATAATGCAAGTCTTTTACTTGCCTCTCCAAGCATGTGTGCACGTGCCCCTGCTGGACGTTGGTCTCCCAGGTGAGACCTCCAGCAAGGACACAGGTAGAGAAAGAAGGATGGCTTGCAAATTACAGGGTTCCACTTTGAGCCACACTCATTTTTAGAGTATTAAAAACCTGGAAGTACTATATCCCAGAGCAAAGAAAACACAGCAGACTTTGTTTAAAGGACATTTGAAATGACTACCCAAAGTAAAAAAAGCCTTGATGTCTTTAACTGACCATCTCATTCTCACACCATCCTCAGTTAAAAGCTGACACCACCCAAACATGGGGTTATCCAGAAAGGTATCAGTATGATGCTTATGCTTAAATTCTTTCAAAAATAGTAAGGAACATGGATACATTGATTGTTGTGACTCATATTTGTGAGAACATGAAGGAAGAGAAAATGTGTGGTAGAGATGCAACAGTCTTTGTATAGAAATAAATAAATAGTAAGTAAGACTTTAAAAGAAATGAAAACTGTTCTTTTTGCAAAATGTATAAGGTTTTAACTAAGTGATTATTAAACAATAGCAGGAATTGAAAAGGGAGTTGAAAGAGAAGACAGGAAAAATCAAGAAGTATTACAGAGCTCAGAGCCACATTGCAGGGAAGCAGAATGTAATAAATGTGACAAGAACAAGTTCAGAAACATGGTGGACAAAACCGAAGCGTAAATCCTGACGTGAGGAAGAGCAGAGACACTCAAATGATTATAGAGAAGAAACGTGAAAGGAGAGCAATGTGGATTCAATATACTTTACATACACTTAGTGTTCTGCAATGTATAAGAACACAATAAATGGTGCCAGGAAACTGTTTTAAAATAAAGTCTTAAATCTGTAGATTAAAGGTAGAGTGTAGCCCAGGAAAAATGATTATAAATTATTAATTCCAACTATATTTTGGAGTATATGCTGACCTTCAGCCATAAGGAGAGAGCCAAGAGAACAAAGCAAGGTCTTTATAAGGGGGGGGGAAATGAAATTAGTGTCAGATTTCTTCGTGACATCAATCAATATTAGAAGATAATGGAACAGTGCTTACCAAGTTTGTATGAAAGAAAGTATAACCTACCTTGTCATTTTAACCATTCAAGGGAAAATTGTACCCATGAACCCCTATTAAAAATCTATCCTTTGAAGGTCATAGAGTATATCTGCTAAAAAAAAAAAGAAAGTATCTTGATAAAATCCAGGCATAAAGGAGATTAAACAAAACTAAGAACTGATAGTGGTTAACAAATGGGTTTAAAGTAGAGCTAAGACATAACCAAGATAATTGTGGTTACAGACTAGAATGTGCCTGAGCTGTAGAAACAATATCGCTGATAAGGATATGGATGGGCAGGTGAGAGGAAATGGGATAGAATCCTTCTTTCATCACATATTTTATCTAAAGTTGAAATGTAGTTTAAGAATGTAAAAATTTAGTTTTGAGCATGGAGTTAAAATAAACAACGATTCCATATCTTAATGTCCATGATCTTAACTTTCACCTTGACTCATTTCCTGTCCTGGACTGGCAAGCTTATGCAACTTGATTAGGAGGAAGAGAAGCCTGGCTTATCCCCTTTCCCATAAACTAGCCAGGTGCTGAAGCTGGAAGGGATTTGAAACACCAAATTAATTGTCTTAAAGAAAGCAAGCTAAACCTGAAGAGTTGTTTAAATTGTTGTGAAGGATATTTCCAGGTTGGAATAAATATGGTTTATAACAAATAAATAAATAATAAAGATTAATATTGAATCCCTGAGTTAAGACATTACAAAAGACACTGTGGAGTTTTAAGCTTAAAGAAAACTGACCCTGTGCCATGCCTGTGACTCAGTGGGTAGGGCGCTGGACCCATATACCGAGGCTGGTGGGTTCAAACCCACTCCAGCTAAACTGCAACAAAAAAAATAGCCGGGCGTCATGATGGGCACCTGTAGTCCCAGCTACTCAGGAGGCTGAGGCAAGAGAACCACTTAAGCCCAGGAGTTGGACGTTGCTGTGAGCTGTAACGCCACAGCACTCTACCGAGAGCAATCAAGTGAGACTGTCTCTAAAAAAAAAAGAAAATTGTCTCAATATGTATATATAGGAGAGATTAACTAAAGCTTGGATTTCTTAAGAAATGTCAAATCTACTAAGTGTAGAGTATGAATGTTTTAACACAATAAGAAAGTGCAGTGAAGGCTATGTAAACCAGTTTGTTGTTAGTATTTCAAATTGTATATAAAACCAGCACATTGTACCCCATAAATGAATTAATATAAACAGCTATGATTTAATTTAAAAAAAAAAAAAAAAGGTATGCTGGTCTTGGAAAAGAGTGAAGACTCCAGAAGTCGTGAAGCAGATTAGCAGAGTTGCAGCCCTATTCATTGTGTACTATGGAGCTTAGGTATAGACATGATACCTCTTCCTGCTGTCGAAGTAAGGGACTGTAGAACTCCATGCTCACAACCTACTCGTTAAACTGAAGGGTGAACCAGAACTTGGCACTTTTTTTTTTTTTTTTTGAGACAGATTCTCAAGCTGTTGCCCTAGGTAGAGTGCTGTGCCATCACAGCTCACAGCAACCTCAAACTCTTGGGCTCAAGCGATTCTCTTGCCTCTGCCTCCCAAGTAGCTGGGGTTACAGGTGCCCACTACAATGCTGGGCTATCTTTTTGTTGCAGTTGTCATTGTTGGCTTAGCTGGCCCGGGCCAAGTACAAACCCCTAAGCCTCAATATATGTGGCAGGTGCCTTACCCACTGAGCTATGGGTGCCACCAGAACTTGGCACTTTTAAAAAGTGATCTAATAACTGAGCAAACTGCATGTTTTCTAATTTCTACTCGGGTTCCTGATCACAAAACAAAAGCCCTACTTTCCTCAGTTAGAGATGTCTGTCTCTAACATTTTATCATGTTTTGTGCTAAATAGAAAGGAAAAATGTCTAGAAAAGCATATGCCATGGAGAAAAAGATCTAAAAATGGTAAAGCAAAGGAAAAATATATATAAACATCTAATCACAGATTATGTATATATTTAAGTATACATGTATATTTTATAGTATATAACACATGGCATATATTATATATTTTATATATTACACATTATAACAAATCTATCTGTAATATAAATATAAATGCCTACTTCATTTATTTAATATAAAAAGATAATCTGATAAATTTAACTCCCTCTGAATTGTTGGAAAGAATCAGAGGAAAATATTTTTTCAGGGTTTTCTTTAAATCATTGAGGTTTTTATGTAAAAGGGAAAAATAACTTGGAAAATCTGTTTATTTTTTCTTTGACACTAACATTCACGTGATTACATTCACTGAAATGAAGTGCTTAATGATAATACTGATCCAGTTTTAAAATGAGAATACATAGTAACTGATCAGTCCAAAAGCCTTTGGAGTCCCCTGTGGACACCTGTCCCCTGTGGAACATCCCCTGTGCTGGGCTCAAGCCAATGCCCCCTCAGATTTCAGCAATATTCATAACTAAGGAAATAGAGATTCTACCCAGCATTCTGAAACCCTTCACAGCTGCCTGAGAACCATTTCATATTTTATTTCGATTAAGTGAAATGATTGAAATGGTTTGCCTAATTCTTTAAAACCCTCCCTTGGATTCCATTCAGAGACCTTTCCTGATTCTTCTCTCTTTGAACAGGTGGAAAATTCTGGCGATCCCTGGCTCAAAGGCAGAAATTCACAGAATATATCCTATTTTGACTCCTTTTACCTGGTCATGGCAACAACATCAACTGTTGGCTTTGGAGATGTGGTAGCCAAGACAACCTTAGGCCGAACCTTCATCATGGTTTTCACCCTGGGGAGTTTGGTGAAGAATATTTTTCATACCTTTTTTTTTTTTTCATACCTTTTGAATATAGAAATAAGCATGTGGTTGATAGCAATATATAAAAGCAATATAGGTTGGAGAGTGAATGTTGCATTATTTAGAGCTGGTGTCAAACAAAAATGAAAAGATGCACAGATCCCATATTGTTCAAACTGCATCCTCTGGAGCAATTGCTCATTTGCCAGGAATGAAGGATGATAAATGAAGTGGGGCAGACTTGCCTTATTATACTCTATGCTGATTTAAACAGCTCTCACTGTCTTCCTTCATCTTTTCCCTACTAAACTCAGACTTTTTTCTAAAAAAGGAAGGGCATTTGATATTTGATCTGTAGAGTTCTATTCTTTTCAGCCCAATGAGTAAGTACTCATCAAATCAGTATTAAACTTTGGAGGAGAAAACATCTGTGCTTGCCAGTGAGGGTGAAGGAAACCTCCTTTTCTTTCAGTTATTTCGTTTCAATTCCTTAGAAACCACAGCAGGATTCTCCACTTCACCTGTGTGACGGTCTCCTGTGCACAGGTTGTACGCCTTATCTTAGCCATTAACTCCCCCCTGCCTCATGTGTTTAATTTTTCCAATCCCCGAGTAGTATAAAGCCAGAGTCAGGGGAATTCAGAAGTGAGGAAGGGATGAAACAGGTCACCTTGCTGCTCATCTTTGCTTTCGTTATTTTGAACACAGAAAAGCATTTTACTAAATTTTAATCAAATCCAAAGGGAGAAAAATGGTGTCTCTATTAAAATACAATAAACCCTCACGCCCCTCCTAGAGTAAGAGAAAGTGTTATGTAGCTTCTTTCTCCTTTCTAATCTCAGAATTTTGGAGTATCCATCAAAATAATAACACCTAAGATTTTATTTGTTGATCATTTTAGATACTATTTGCAAACTATGTCCCTGAAATGGTGGAACTTTTTGCAAACAAGAGGAAAAACACCACTTCCTATGAAGTGGTCAAAGGGAAGAAGTAAGTAGCTCTTCAAGTGTAATTTCTTCAGAGTGAGAAATTCTACTAGTCACATATCTCCTTCTAGATACTTACTGTCTAACCTTGCTATATAGTCAATGGTGAACATAACTGCAATGTTCTTCAGTCACTAAAGAAGGCCTTGCTAAAATAAATACCATCAGATTTATTTGTTACTTCATACAATTATTCATTATATAGACATTCATAAGGGCAGAAAATCAACTAAAATGACAGATAATGTAATTCACTGACACTAAATATTATCAATTGACACTATTTTTCTATTTCTACATTTCTATCATTAACTTTTCTCTTATATCCATTACTAATTGTTTTACTCATGTTAATCCCATGGTTAACTTATGCATCACTTTACATAATAGAGCAAATTAAAGGCATGGCTCAAATTTAAAATAGTTAATTCCATTCAGTTGCCTTCACCAAAATTCCCCTCCCCTAGACCATCTGAAGCTCATTTATGACCCAGTATTTGATAGAGTGAAAAGCAATTTCTACACCTCCTACTGCAGTGCTTCCTACATCACTGACTTTGTCCATGCCACAGACATTTGTTCCCTATTTCTCCATGGTTATATTACCTCAGCTTTCATTATGCTGTTTCATGTCTAAGAAGAAAAGAATGGATTGGAGATCTTTAATTTGATGCAGTTCTTTTTAAGTTGAGGCTCATCTGCTACAGATGAAGGAGGCTCAAAGTAGACAAACTGTCTTGTAATCACCTCTGAACTCAGTTGGAGGAAAACCCTTCTTGACCTAGGAGTATGAAGAGGAAAGAAAAAAATATAATGAAGTGAATGAAAAATAATGAGTAGCAGTGAAATAAAACTAGATAAATCGAATCTCACTCATCTCAGGAAAGGCACACAGTAAATCTGTCAGTAGGTCCACCAAAATTTAAGGTTAACTTAGGATAAAATTATGTTTTCAGTTTTCTTATGTGACTAATAGGGAAAATTTATCTTCTTTAAATACACTAATCCTAAGAAAAATTTTCACCACAGAAACTATGTACCTAGACTTTAGCGCCTGTCCTAGATGTCTCTTCCTTGAGCTCACTTTTTATAACTACTATATAATTTTAGATGTGGAAGATAAACTGACACCACCTGGAATGTGGTGCTACCTCTGCCATAATGTTGGGCTCTGGATCCTCAAGGAAAAAAGGATATACAGGGAAATCAGGGATCAAGTGAAAAACTCATGTGACAGGTCTATTATAAGTTATAAATAAATACGAAAACTCTAGTAATAATGATAGTTACTATTGCATTGCCGAAAAGCTAAATGTAATTCAAATTTTTGAAATCATAGAGACTTGAAAGGAGATAGAAGACTATAAAAACAGGATGCTACTTTTGTGCATTGGAGATGCAGTCTTCAGTGTTTCTATGTTTAAAGTCCAAATGGTTCAAATCCCAAATTGTTTAAAAACAAGCTTAAGCTAGTTGTTCATCTCCAAACCCTGACAGGATGACACTCCGCTTCCTCAGATGCGCCACCTCACGTGTTCTTGCTGCCTAGGTTCATTGTGGTCTGTG
Source organism: Perodicticus potto (assembly GCA_963574655.1). NCBI lineage: Eukaryota > Metazoa > Chordata > Mammalia > Primates > Lorisidae > Perodicticus > Perodicticus potto. The sequence goes on along the minus strand of CAUYRH010043762.1, from coordinate 6,061 downwards.
GAAACATCACCGTGGACAGTGTGACTGCTTTCCTGAGGAATTTCCTCCGCCATAGGTCTGGGGAGATCAACACTGAGATTGTTTTCCTGGGAGAGTGAGTATACCTGTTTGGCTCATGGGTACCAAATTAATACTTTAGATATGTGTGGCTATTTTTATTTCAAAATATTTAGGAGTACAAATGTTTTGTTACATGCATACCTTTTATAATGCTTAGGTTGGGGCATTTAGTGTGCCCATGATCTAAATTGTATTTATTGTATCTGCCAGATGGGTTTTTAACCCTTTCTTCCTCTCTCTCTCCCTTCTACTTGATTTTCAATGACCTTGACATCTCTTTGCACCCATGTAGCTCCCCTACTTTATTAGAGAATATATGTGCTGATTGTTTTTCCAATCCTGAGATATTTCCCTTAGGAAAATGGTCCCAAATTTCATCCAAGTTGCTGCAAAATACATTATTTTATTTCTTTTTATGACTGAGTAATACTCTGTGGTAAACATATACCACATTTCCTTAATCCCCTCATGAACTGATGGGCACTTAAGTTGATTCCACATCTTTGCAATTAAGAATTGTGCTGCAATAAACATTTTAGTGCAAGTGTCTTTTTAATAAAATGACTTATTTTTCTTTGAGTAGGTACCCAGTTGTGGAATTACTGGGTTGAACATTATGTCTAAGTCTGTATTTCTGAAGAATTTCCATACTGTTTTCTATAGAAGTGGCACTAATTTGCAGTCCTACCAATAATGTATAAGCATTCCTTTCTTTCTGCATCCTCACCAGTATCTATCATTTTTTGATGTTTTAATAATGGCCATCTGACAGAGATAAGGTGATATCTCATAGTAGTTTTAATTAGCATTTCCCTGATAATTACTGACATTGAGTGTGTCTTCATATATATATCGCCCATTTGTCTACCTTTCTTTGAAAACCTGTTGATTTCCTTTACCGTTTCTTATGGTATTGTTTGTTTTTTTCTTGCTGATTTGTTTGAGCTCTTTATAGATTCTGAATATTAGCCCTTTATTGGATGTATAGTTTGTGAATACTTTTTCCCACTCTATAGGTTGTCTATTTATTCTTTTGATTATTTACTTTACAGTGCAGAAGGCTTTTATTTAATCAAGTCCTATTTATTTATTTTTTGTTGTTGCATGAATATTTTTAATGGATGAAAATTACCCTTGCAATATATATAGAAAATTTATGAAATTAACTAAAAGAAAAAGAAAATTAATCTTATGACCAGAGTTCACCTCTGCAAAATTTTAGAATATATTTTGAAAGATTGTTTTTTCTGCATAAGTACTAGTATTATTTATGTGATTCTTTGTTATTTTGCATTTAGGTTACTCTATACTTATTATCATATGTGTTTTGTGTACAAGTTTCTATACTTTGTAATTGATGTTCTGTTAATTTCTAAAATTAGAAATGTGAAGTTCAAATCAATGCAGGAAGGATTATTCTTAATGGTGTTTTTGTTCAATGCAGTTTACCTTTATACTATCAGAGTTCAAGTCAAATATTCTGTAAAATACTGGGGAATACATATTTAATAGAAGAAGATTTTTTAAATATAACTTAAGTATAAAAAGTGGTTTCTTCTTGTTTTATTTTATAACTTTCAATTTTAGTTCCTAATGATATTAAATAATCTTCTATTTTTGACTGTTTTCTTTTCTTTTAGAAATTTCTCTTTTTTTATCCTCTTTCATTAGAAAAATTATCTATTGCATTATTGACTTGTAAGCAATCAATGTATTTTGATGTTTGCCCTTTTGTGTCATATATTATATGTATTTTCCTCTTTTAACTTTTAATTTTTTTGTGTGCTTTTATTATAATAAGGCATTATTTAATTTGTGTACATTCTAATACACCAACTTCAGATTTTGGGCCTCCTTGATATTTTTGGCATTCTTAGGCCCCTGTTCTAGAATTAAGTTAATATTTTTCTACCATTCTTGTGTTCTCATAGTGTAATTTATTTTCTTATGGTCATTTTATTTATTTATTTATTTATTTATTTATTTAATTAATTTATTGTTGGGGATTCATTGAGGGTATAAGAAACCAGTTTACACTGATTGCATTTGTTAGGTAAAGTCCCTCTTACAATCGTGTCTTGCCCCCCAAAGGTGTGGCATACACCAAGAACCCACCCCCTCCCTCCTTCCCGCTCTCTGTTTCCTTTCCCCACCCCTCCCTCCTTCTTTCTCTCTCTGCTCTCCCCTTCCCCCATCCATGCCCACCATGTCATTAATTGTCATTAATTGTCCTCATATCAAAATTGAGTACATAGGATTCATGCTTCTCGATTCTTGTGATGCTTTACTAAGAATAATGTGTTCTGCTTGCATCCAGGTTAATACAAATGCTGTAAAGTCTCCATTTTTTTAATGGATGAATAGTATTCCATGGTGTACATATACCATAGTTTGTTAATCCTTTCTTTGGTTGATGGGCTTTTAGGCTATTTCCACATTTTGGCTATTGTAAATTGAGCTGCAATAAACATTCTAGTGCAAGTGTCCTTATAATAAAAGGATTTTTTCCCTTCTTGCTAGATGCCCAGTAATGGGATTGCAGGATCAAATGGGAGGTCTAGCTTGAGTCCTTTGAGGGTCCTCCAAACTTCCTTCCAAAAAATTTGTATTAATTTGTAGTCCACCAGCAGTGTAAAAGTGTTCCCTTCTCTCCATATCCACAGCAGCATCTGTGGCTTTGAGATTTTGTGACGTGGGCCATTCTCGCTGGGGTATATGGTATCTCAGGGTGGTTTTGACTTGTATTTCTCTAATAACTAGAAATGATGAGTATTTTTTCATATATTTGTTAGCCATTCATCTGTCTTCTTTAGAGAAGGTTCTATTCATGTCTCTTGCCCATTGATATGTGGGATTGTTGGCTTTTTTCATGTGGGTTAATTTGAGTTCTCTATAGATCCTGGCTACCAACCTTTCGTCTGATTCAAAATATGCAAATATCCTTTCCCATTGTGTAGGTTGTCTATTTGCTTTGGTTGTTGTCTCCTTAGCTGTACAGAAGCTTTTCAGTTTCATTAAGTTCCATTTGTTTATTTTTGTGAGTGGAGAAAGGTTTGGGTCCAGTTTCAGTCTTCTACATGTGGATATCTAGTTCCCCCAGCACTATTTATTGAATAGGGAGTCTTTACCCCAAGGTATGTTCTTGTTTGGTTTATCAAAAATTAGGTGGTTGTAAGACATTAGTTTCATTTCCTGGGTTCCCATTTGATTCCAAATGTCTATGTCTGTATTTTTGTACCAGTACGATGCTGTCTTTAATACTATGGCTTTGTAGTACAGCCTAAAATCTGGTATGGTGATGCCCTGAGCTTTGTTTTTATTACTAAGAACTGCCTTAGCTATATGAGTTTTTTTCTGGTTCCATACAAAATGCAGAATCATTTTTCCAAATCTTGAAAGTACGATGTTGGTATCTTAATAGGGACGGCATTGAATAGGTAGATTGCTTTGGGAAGTGTAAACATTTTAACAATGTTGATTCTTCCCAGCCATGAGTATGGTGTGTTCTTCCATTGATTAATATCCTCTGCTATTTCCTTTCTTAGGATCTCATAATTATCTTTATAGAGGTCCTTCGCCTCCTTTGTTAGGTATATTCCTAGGTATTTCATTTTCTTTGAAGCTATGGTGAAGGGAGTTGTGTCATTAATTAGTCTCTCATCTTGGCTGTTATTGGCATATACAAAGGCAACTGACTTGTGGACATTGATTTTATATCCTGAGACATTACTGTAGTTTTTGATGACTTCCTGGAGTCTTGTGGTTGAGTCTTTGGGGTTCTCTAAGTATAAGATCATATCATCAGCAAAGAAGGAGAATTTGACCTCCTCTGCTCCCATTTGGATGCCCTTTATTTCCTCATCTTGCCTAATTGTATTGGCTAGAACTTCCAGCGTTATGTTGCATAGTAATGGTGACAGAGGACAACCTTGTCTTGTTCCACTTCTAAATGGAAAAGCTTTCAGTTGTACTCCATTCAGCAAAATATTAGCTGTGGGTTTGTCATAGATAGCTTTGATCAGTTTCAGAAATATGCCACATATGCCTATACTCTTCAGTGTTCTAATTAGAAAAGGATGCTGGATTTTATCAAATGCTTTTTCTGCATCCATTGAGAGGATCATATTGTCTTTGTTTTTTCCTTTTGTTAATACAGTGAATAACGTTTATGGATTCGCATATGTTAAACCTGCCTTGCATCCCTGGGATGAAAACTACTTGATCATGATATATGACTTTTTTAATGATAAGCTTGTAATCTATTGGCTAGGATGTTGTTGAGAATTTTTGCATCTGTATTCATTAGTGAAATTGGTCTGAAATTCTCCATTTTAGTTGGGTCTTTTCCTGGTTTTGGTTTCAGGATGATGTTTGCTTTGTAGAACATGTTGGGGAAGATTCCTCCCTCCTCAATTATTTGGAATAATTAATGCAGTATGGGAATAAGCTCTTTCTTGAAGGTTTGATAGAATTCTGCTGTGAAGCTATCTGGACCAGGGCATTTTTTTTGTTGGAAGATTTTTTATTGTTTCTTTAATCTCAGTGCTTGAGATTGCTCTGTTCGGGAGCTCTATTTCTTCCTGGCTAAGTCTAGGGAGAGGGTGTGATTCCAACTATTCATCCATTTCCTTCACATTGTCAAATTTCTGGGCATAGAGTTTCTGATAGTATTCAGAGATGATCTCTGGTATCCCTGTGGCATCAGTTGTAATTTCCCCTTTATCATTTCTGATTGGTGTCACTAGAGATTTTACTTTTCTATTTCTAGTTAGTCTGGCCAAAGGTTTATCTATTTTATTCACTTTTTTCTAAAAACCAACTCCTTGTTTCATTGATTTTTTTGTTTTCAGTTTCATTGATCTATGATTTAATTTTGGATATTTCTTTTCTTCTGTTGGGTTTGGGCTTAGATTGTTCTTTTTTTTCCAATTCCATAAGATGGCTTGCAAGTTTGTTGATGCGCTCTCTTTCTGTTTTTCAAATGTAGGCATCTAAAGCGATTAATTTTCCTCTTAAAACTGCTTTTGCAGTATCCCAAGTTTTTGGTAGCTTTTGTCGTCATTGTTGTTATGCTCAAGGAAATTAATGGTTTTCTCTTTTATTTCTTCCTACACCCAACTGTCATTCAACAGAAGGTTGTTTAATTTCCATGCCTTTGTGTGGGGTTGAACATTTTTGTTGGAGTTGAGTTCCACCTTTAGTGTCTTGTGGTCTGAGAAGATACAAGGTAAAATTTCAATTCTTTTGATTCTGTTGAGATTTGTTTTGTGTCCTAGGATATGATCATCTGAAGAATGTTCCATGGGGCTGAGAAGAATGTATATTGTTTATCTTTGGGATGGAGTGTTCTATATGCGTCTATCAAGCACAGTTGTTCTAGAGGCTCATTTAAGTCTCTTATATCTTTGTTTAATTTCTGTTTAGAGGATCTTTCCAGCTCTGTAAGAAGAGTGTTAAATGTTATTATTAATGTTAACAATAAAGTTAAGTTAATATTAAATGTTATAACACCCCTGTTATTATGGTGTTATACTATATCATATTTCTCAGACTAATTAAGGTCTGTTTCAAGAATCTGTGAGCATTTAAGTTGGTTGCATAAATATTTAGAATTGAAATGTCTTCTTGTTGTATTTTTCCCTTGACCAGTATCAAGTGACCATCTTTGTCTTTTTTGATGTTAGTTGCTTTAAATCCACATGTATCTGAAAATAAGATCGCAACTCCTCTTTTCTTTTGAATTCCGTTTGCCTGAAAAATTGTCTTCCAACCCTTAACTCAGAGTTTTAATTTGTCTTTTGAAGCTAGGTGTGTTTCCTGCAGACAGAAAATTAATGACTTGTGTTTTTTAATCCAGTCAGCCAATCTATGCCTCTTCAGTGGGGAATTCAAGCCATTAACATGTATTGAGATAATTGATAAGTGTGGTAGTGTTCTAGTCATCTTATTTTGTGAGAGTCCATTGCTTAGTTTTATCTTTTGCATCAGTGTGGAAGTTAGG
>CAUYRH010043761.1:0-27485 GCA_963574655.1 Perodicticus potto | reverse complement strand
TGCTGCGGCAACCAGCTGAAGAGCCAGTGGGCTGGATGACAGGCAAGGAGGGGGACCTACAACGCCCACCAGAGGCTCCAATAGCCACAAAGGCTGGACAACTGCTGAGGAGACACTTGTGCCTTGGTGTCTCCTGCACTTTCCACTTGGGACTAAATGTGGAACCCCCATTTCCTATGCCTAGGTCAGTTTCTTGTGAATTTCCTAGGCCTGAATTCCATGGATGAACTGTGTCCATTCATTGATGCACTCATTCACCTTCCCCCTGGCGGAAGGGACTGCATATATTTACTATTCATTAAGTGGAAATGGATCATCATAAAGGTCTTTGTCCTCGTCTTTGGGTTGAGGAAGGAGGAGGAAGAGGAGGCATTGGTCTACCTGTCTCTGGGGTGGCAGAGACAGAAGAAAACCCACGTATAAATGGACCTGCACAGTTCAAACCTATGTTGTTCAAGGGTTAACTGTTGTTGCAGTAGAGACTATTTGGCCCCCAAAGTCTAAAATATTATATTTACCATCTGATTCTTTACAGAAAGCATCTTCCAACCTCATTACAGATACTGATCTAAGTGAGGGTTTCATGGATGTTCACACATGTAAAACTTCACCCACTTCTCTGATGATCCGTGTACCTGCTAAGTTTAAATGATACTTCCAAAAAAGCTTTTTAAAAGTCAATAGAATTAAATATTATAACTAAATATCTTTTCTAAAAGGCCTTTTAATTTTCATTCTAGTTCTATTAGTGCCGATTTGGGGGGAGAATGTGGCCATTTTTGCCACTCTCGTCTTTTCAAAACAGAGAGGAGCTAGGAGACTGTGGAAAGTGGGAAGGATCCCAACACAGCAACTGATGTTACGTCTAAACCTCTTACCAGAATGAGACACGTCTACAGAATCGCTCACAGACCATTCATACAAACCGTGAGCATAACTAAGTCCTCAGATTACAGCAAGGATGGGAAGGGGGAAAGGTGTGAACTGCATGTGATACAAGGTTATTTTAGGATGCAGCTTAGCAGAGTAGCAAGCACAGCTCCTACTAAAATATAGTATTTACTAAGGTTAAACAGTTGTAGGTTTCCAGGGAAGAAAACTCTGCCCTAGCAATCACTTAGCCTTACATTGGAGAATGGAGAGAAAGGAAAAAGTCTGACCTGCCCTGCCCTGCACCAGAGAGGTGCCACCCTCTCCTTTGACTCCCACTTCCCTCCCCTCAGCTGCTGAGCTGCCCAATGTGCCTGGGGAAACATTTCATTTTGTCTGCGATTTCCCCTTTTATTCCCCTTTCCTTTTTTTGTTTTTTGCAATTTATCCTTTGACGATCCAACTAAAATTACAGCTAGATGCCATTTGGCTTGGCCCCGTGTGGGTCTAAGCAGAGATTGAGGGAGAATGAACACTGCGAGCATGGTGCTGGGCCTCTAATAAAATGTCTCTCTGTTTGCCCACATGGGCATCAAGCCTTACCAAATAGAAGCAGGGGAGAACAATACTACCTGTTCATGGAGGAATAGTAATGGTTTCAGTCCTCCAGACAATGAGCTCTGTAATTTACTCCATCTTCCTCCTGAGAAAGCGCTTCACACGGCCTGCACCGTGCCAGGTGGTTTGGAGAAAGACAAACTGCTCAGCCGAACAAGGGGCACTTCAGCAACGGGTGTAAAGATACAACAGCTGGTCTGGTCTGGGCTGGTCTCCCAGTAACATGGCCCCAGCCAGCTTTTCCACACCAAGATAAGGATCACTACCCTATTCAACCTCAACAATTCCCACACCCCAGGCAACAGGAATGAGATGTAGTAGGCCTGGGGATATTGTCTGCTCATCCACCCATTCATCCAGAGTTAGGGTTTGGGCTTGTTTTCGAACCAAGCCCTACATCTAAACACTTTCTGGGAGCAGGAAACTGTGTTGTGCAGACCAAGAGGAAGAAGGCCCCGCAGGCGGTGTGCCAGCAGGAACAACTGCGGGGCAGAGGCAAAGACACACCAGTCTTGAAAATATTTGGGGGGAGGGGTGGAGGGATAAAAGCAAGAGCTGCACTTTCCCCTAAGATACACCCACAAAAAGATCATGGCATGACTGCCAAAGTCTTCAAGTATTTTTAAAAGTAAGTTGCTGTAGCCTTGAAATGAAGACAAAAATAATACCAGGAATCCACCAAATTTAAAAGAAGAAAGTCTGCTGATTCATGCTTTTCACTGGTGGAATAATTCCATTTACCTGGGGCAAGTGGCTATTTGAAAGTCTCATGGAGGAAGATGCAGATTGGAAATGGCACAGTTACAAAGAGGCAACTATTGGACCCCACCCACCCACATGCACCTTGTCAGCAAGGGCTCTGGACCAGAAAGGGAGTCATGGAATAATGTAAATGATCTAACAAACCAACATCAACTTACTAAGAAAAGAAGGCCCGCAAGCCAGACTTTAACACTACAGCAAAACTCAAGGGACTCCCTTCAAAGGGTTAAACCAAAACACTCAAGAAGTTTGGATACCGTTAGTTACACCAAGAGGCACATCCATCCCAGCAGGGCCAGGCAGACAGATGAAAATCGTATCAGTCTGCTCTCCCTCCTCAATTGCATTCTGTTGGCATCAGTTCAGCTCAGAGTCTATATTAGTCCGTGATTTGTTTAGCCTTTGGATTTAAAAGAATGGAAGTCCTACGTGAGCAGGAAACAGGACACTCATCAGAAGCTGGGATCTGTCACCTCTCCCTTCCAGCACTTTTAGTGTCATATATCAACAGGTCCAAGAGAAATCAACATTTCAGGATGATCAGGTCAAAAGTGATATTCTTAGCACCACTTAACGTGATTTTGATCCACCGGAAACAACTCTCTGGTTGTCAGATGACCTCTGCTGCTCTCACCTCCCCCCTTAATCTTTCCCGTTCACACTTTGTTGCCCCATTTTACTCCCAGTTCAAGATCCTTCCCTAACCAGAAAACAGTAACCAAGCTGGGGTCTGTGTGCCCATTATGCCCGATCAAGAAACTCTTTAACTACAAGCACAGGCTTCTCTTTCTCTCCTTATCCCTAAATCACTTTGGCAGCATTATTCCTGCTTCTCTTTCTTCTTTGCTTCCCACCTCCCCACACACACCCCCAGTGAGTCAACCACCACCACCAACCACCAGCACCACCATCACCACCACCACCACCATCATCATCATCACCATCATCTCAGTTGGGGGAAGGGTTGGAGAATAAAAGACACAAGACACCTACATATTGACAATTCAAGCTTCAGAATCTCTTGCATTTCCTACCTGAATTGCAATCTGGTGTTCAATCATTTTGTACGCAGAGTAATGTGTGCTGCCGGACTGAAAATGGAGCTGTAGAAAGAAACCAAATCAAAGCGTTCTGCTTATGTCACAAACTACAAGAAAACATCTTAAGCAGTTTATGAATAGCAGACAAACCTTCCTAGATTGAACTGCAGCCTTGGCATTCAATCAAGACCTGTGTACTTTTACTGTTGCTATGGATAAGATGATCATAACAATCTAAGGTAAAGTTTAAAAAATAATCATAATAAGCGCCTATTCAACAAGCAAACAGGGGAGGGGGGTGGCCAGGAGAGAGAATCAATGACATGAAAAGGGAAGACGGACGCCCGTGAAGACATAAAGGAAGCCAGTGTGCTGAGCAGGATGCTAGAGAAAAATTAACTGTGTGCTGCAACAAGTCATCAGAATTGCGACACGAAGGGGACAGGAAAGATGAGGAGAGAAAGAGTGGTGAGAAGCCACAAGGCTGCCATAAGTGTAACCTCCCTCTGCCCCCCAGCACCTTATATTTCTAATAACCGGGACCTGGCTCTGCAACACAATTCTATTTCTGCGGAAACGAATGTGTCAAGCAGAATTCAGGGGCCAACCAACGCCTTATACATTCTTTCACAATGACTAAGCTGTCTGTCCCAGGACATCTCTGGAGCCCGCACTCTAGTAATCCACACTTCCCCAAAGAGGGAGCCAACAAGCACGGCCAGAGAGCCACCAGTTTTCTAGGGACCACCTCCTAGTAGAGGGCAACTGAGCAAGTGTAAGTCACGGGTTTACCCACACACGCCCCAGCACAAAGACGAAGCCTCTGTCTTCCTTCCTTCCCATCAAAGAAGCAGATGACCCAAAATAGGAAGGAATGCCAAGATGCCTCACCGAACTCTCATTTTCCCAAATGATACTTATTAATCTTGGGATCCCACAAACTGGGAGAACAAGCAGCATCTGCTGATTTATTGCATGAATAAGAATCACTACAGGATCTCAACAATTACCTAAAAATGCATCACTGCAAAATCACTGCCCATTGCCCTCCTTGGAATGGGCGAATCAGCTGCATCTCCAAACACAGATCCGTATTATCATAACAAACTATCGCTATCACCACCACCACTACAGCACTGTTACTATTACCAGAACACTTCTGTGGTACTAGAGCAAAGCATGATTTAGGCAGCAAGTGAGTTTCAGATCCCAATAATTTGTATCTTGCTCCCTGGAAGAAAAAAATCATGCAGTTGTTGTTATGGGCTTTAAAAAAAAAGAGAGAGAGAGAGAAAGAAAAAGAGAAATTCACATAAGAACTTTTGGCCTAACTTAATTTTTTTTTTTAAGTCTAAATCCATATTGCTCATGAGGATAAGGCTCTAAGGATCCATTTTTTGGATACAGTGGGCCAAATAAACAAAAATAGTTTATTTTAGATGTTCTGTGATTTGTTCCAAATAAACACACAAAAATAGTACATATATAATATATAAGATGTAAGTCTGCTTGCCACAAACAGAATATTGATCAAAATGAAATGATGGCATAATAAAGGCTAAAAAAAATAAAAATCCCCATACCCATCCAAGCAGAATAATAAACCACACTTCCCTAAAGCTACTGAAGATCTACCCTCCACATACCACTCCCCCAACACACTCAGAAGCAATTCATCCAAAGTAAACCGCTGAAAAAGAAAGATGCATTTGCTCCCTTTGTCCCCCTCTTCTTTTTGTAAAAACTGCCAGTCAGTAAACGGAGATTGCACTAATTACTGTGACAATTCTGCATCATGTTAAAACAACTTCTGTGCCTGGGACAGGTTTCTCTGCGAGTTTGAAATTCTTGGCTGGAGAGCAGCTCTTGTCTGAGAGGAGAGTTCTCCCTTCTAAGCAGAGCAGGCAACACTAACAACTTGTCCCTCTCTTTTCAGCTGGTTTTATTCTCCTCTTTTCCAATTGCCTAATTCAGAGCTTAATGGAAACTTGTCCACTATTCTTCCCACAAACCCTGCAGAGCCCTAGGCAATCTGTACTCAGGGTAACCACAGGAATCTTATATCGTCAATTAAAATTGAATGGACACCTGATAACTAAGGGTATGCTGTGGAAAAAAAAATTCATATATAGTCACAGTCTTCTGAATAAATTAATGAGACTGTGGCTAATCCAAATTCAATTTTCACTTGTCCAGTTCTGTTCTTAATCCTTGCCTTCATCATCACCCAAATAACTCCAACAACCCTGGAGAAAATGCTGCAACGGAAACAGTAAAAATACAGCTTCAGTTCCTTAAGATTCTAGCAAAGAAATTTGTGGGACAAATTCTTTCTCTCTCTCACACACGCGTACACACACACACAACATTCTAACACCCCCTAAGCAATGTAACTTCCCTCAGGTGTCCAGCAACACAGAAAAACCTCCACCAGCTCAGAAGCACACCCAGAACAGGCAGTTCATTCTTGTCTAAGTAAGCTCCTTCCCTCCCAGCCAGTGTTGAAGAGATTTCCAAGCTTCACTTCCTCCAGCTACGGCAACAAGAACTTAAAATTTTTCTTGTTTCTCCTTTGAGTTTTTTTTTTCACCTCTTTCTCCAAATATTACTTTTCTAAAATGCACATTTCCACTCCTTTTTCCTTCCCTGTAAAATACAAAGATGCCTCCTTCAGTACAGTGTTTTTTGTGACAAGGATAAAGTACAATTACCCAGTAAACATTTGGCACTCTAAACTGAAACAACCATTTATCTCTTTCTAGAAGATAGAAGGAAGCAGAAAACATGCAGACGGCTGACCCTTTGTGTTTGGGAAGATATGGGAAGGTGAAGAGATCCAGGGCAAGAGGACTCAGGCACATCTGAGTTTAATGTCACCTCCTGGGAGCACTCTGGGAGCACTCCCACATCCAGGCAAGGAAGCTCCTCTGACCTGGACAAGGACCACGCCTTCAGCATGTTGCCTCCCTCCCTGAAGTGCCCAGGAGGCACAGCAAATGGCAACCCCAGGGTACTTTTCAATAAAAATCTTTCCCCTTCCTGGGTGCCTGTTTATAGTAAGCAAGCCCACTCTACCACCCCCAGATTCCCCCGTCCTCACTTGTCCAGAGGAAGGAAGCATAAAGACTTGGCAGTGCTCAGCGCAGGCTTGCGAAATTCCTCAACAATTTAAAGACCAACATTTTACGATTAACCGCTTCCCTCATTACTATCCTATCTTCATTCCTCTCGCTTTATTTCTAATAACACTACTGGCTCTGAATTTGATGTTTCAGATACAAAACATCAGAGATGCACAGAGATGGGAGAAAGGGGTAATGGCTTCTTTTTCAATCGCAGGAATATCATCCTCAAAGGTAACTGAAAGAAAAAAATGGAACCCAAGGGTGGTTTCTCCATCACTAAGTTAACTTCCAACAAGAACGTTAGTCTCTGATGCTTACTCATTCTGCTAAATTGGGAAGAGATGGAGCATTTACTTTTGTTTTCAGTTTTATGAATCACTCGGCCTTCTCTGTTATTTTAAAAAAAAAAAAAAAATCAATCCATTCCCAAAGAGGTTTTGGGTTTGTGGTTCCCTTTCCTCACTACTCTGTAGTTACTACCATGACTAGAGTTTAAGTCCAATTTCCATGTCACCAGCTTAAGTGACACTTATTTTTTAGTGTACCTAAGACCTTTTCTTAGGTCATTAGTCATTTGGGGGGCTGAGGCAGCAACTGCAGACTATTATGTGCACAGCACCCCATGCCTCCCAGCCTATGCTGAGAGCTTTTTACGTTTAATGGGAAATAAACTTTTAAGCAGGACTTTCGGTTACTGCCTGAACTTATAAAAAGTGCCAAGGGGACCTCCAGCTTCAAGAGGAAAGGAAAACCAGCATTGACTGGCGGGTCCACAAGTTTAAACATTCCTGCAAAGATCTAGACACTGAATGTTTGTACGATCCTAAAACAACAACTTAACAATGGCATCCCCTTTTTCTTCCTGGCATTCTCTCTCAGAAATTCTACTGCAGCAAAATGCACGCCTTTAGACACAAGAACAATCTCTCCCACTGTCTCGATGTTCCATCAAATATCTATTTACCCTCATTAATTTTTCTTTTCCTCAACCTGAAACCATCAGCTATGAGTCAGAGAACGATCATTAACTTTTACAGCTTCCACACATATCCACCTACTCACATTTGGGGAAAGAAGTATTGACTTGCAACATAGCCTGAGACCAAAATCCTCCAAGAAGAAAAAAACAGGGGAAAAATCGCTTCAAAAAAGTTTTATCTATAGGTCTTTGGGGGGATGCTACATTCATTGTTTTTCCACTTTGTGCTGCACAAAAAAAAAAAAGAAAGAAAGAAAGAAAAGGGAAAAAATTGCAGTTGAACTTGGTTCTAATGATAGGCATTTCTGGGTTGATTTTTGAGAAAAACTAGATGCTTTTCTTTCAACATCAAAACATAATTACAGTTCCTACACTGGGGGCAAAATTAAGTAAATCAAGTTTCCTCTCTTGTACAAAACATATTTCTAGCATATACAAAAACACATGAGCTGAAGTGCTGAGACATGTTCCCAGCACAGCATTTTTCATTAAAAGTTGCTACACTAACACTCTTAAAATGATGCCCCATCATTACTCCATTTAGCAGTCACAGCGCCGCAACTCATAACGAATTAATTTGCATTAATGTAGGTTTCATGTGCCTTCCCTGGGTATGCCATTGTGATTCAGGCTTAATAAAACTGACATGACAATAACATAGCGCCTTTCATTTCACTTTCCAAAACAAACCCACCCACCCAAAGACCCTCACAAATCCTCTCAATTTTTTTAAGCATTTTACTAATATATTTAGTACATCATAATCGGCCCAGCACGAAGGAACCTAGTTATCTTCTCGGTAAATATTTATAGCATCACTCTTTCCCATTCATTCTGCATTGTCTCAGAGAATCTCACTGTAGCCTACATCTGCAATTCATTGACTTTACAATTTACCACATGTTGGGATGGGAGAGGTCTTAGCTCCATTTGAATCACTACACAAATATGCAAGTGATTTATCGGTTTCAAACTGAAGACTGCAAGAGAGGGACTCCACTTTTCCTGAACATTACTTCTTCTGGCAGACCATGAACAATTACAGTTCGTACTAATTAAGCTCTGTAAATGTGCTGTGCCCTGCTAATGCCTACCAGGCCTCGAATTTATTTTCATGATGCCAAACTTTAGGGAGCAATTTTAACTCCTTCAGAACTGATCCTACTCCTAGCCCTTCCTTCCTCTGCAGACGGGAACTGTTTGGGGGCGACTTTCATGACAAAAGGAATAAAATATAACGGGGCTGAATTACCAGCCCGAAATCAGATGTGCCTAAGGAAGAAAAACCTATCATGGGAAAACCGAGGAACACCGCGGCTGATAACCCGTTCAAAGATCCCACAGCCCCATCTTTGTAATGAGCTGTTTAGGGATTCACATCTATCCCTGAGGGCTGGTAAGTTTCTGCATTCCATTGATTAGAAAGGAAAACCTTTCGGCCTGGGTCTTTAAGTTTGGGGTGGATGGAGGGAAAGATCTAGCCAGAAATGACACAGCCATCACCTCCTTGTGAATCCCACACTTCCCCCCTTTACAGCGTGGTTAGTCTGCAACACACACACACACACACCAGAACTGTCCACTTTTCAAACATAAATTAAAACAGGCAGGACAATTCCTCTCTCACATCAGGGTCTCAACCACAAATGACGCCCCACCCAGTCTCCCCAGCCCCAAGGGCTTACACAGGAACTGATGTGAAACCTATGTGTTGCAAGATAGGACACCTTGGGTGACCAGGGAATTCAAACCAACCTGCTGAGCAAACCAATATCCTTCCTAACAGACCCTCCCACGGTACTCCCACCTCCCCCACAAACAGCTTGCAATCCCCAATTTCAATTCCCCCAAGTCCAAATCTCCGTCCTCTCTTCTTCACCTTTCTCATCTTTCTTTCTCAAGCATTTATTCCACCTTGGCTCTTCTCTGCCTCCTCCCCCAGATAACAAAGGCATTTGTGGATTTTCCCCTCCTCATCTATTAAAGTCTTCTCATCATCTCTCCGCACATCTTTGAGGAGTAACTTCTGTTAACCAGTGCACTACGCAATGTGTACGTTTACCCTCCCAGCTCAGTGGAACATCATATAGAGAGCAGTCTCCCCTATCAGGCTTCTTTAAATATTCTGGAGAAAATGCACAATATAGGCAGTGTAAAAGTCTCAGAAAAAAAAGACAAGGAGGCTTGGAGGGGAGATTAAGAAAGAAAAAAAAGAAGAAAAAGAAAAGGGAGAAATCAGAAGAAGGGGGGGGAAGTAAACACCTAGAGCAACTTTGCTTTAGAAAAAGGCATTTGTGCAGAGCCCCCCACTGGAGTTCCATTCCTGAAAGTGCTCTTTATAAATGTGTATAACAATAGCCTAGGGAAGTACAAGTCAGCTGCCAAAGGAGGGGAGGTGTCTGTCTCAGTAAACTCAGATGGGGAGAACTGGAGGGAGGGAGGGCAGCATTTGCGTTGGGCTCTCCACCCCCATCTCATTGCTTATAATTAGTGAGAGAAATTTGAGCTACTGCCAATGTCTGCGGACCTTGAATATTATAAGGCCAACGTGGCGTCAAATATCTTAACATTCATAAGTGTTATGGGCTGTAAATAAAGCCTGTGGATTTATGACCCGGTGGCGTGCTCGCCAGCAAAGGACTGGGGCACATTTCTTTCAGCAGACCTGTCGGGGTGCAAGTTTGCCTTTGGTTGTAAAATTAACCATTTCCTTCACAAATGTGCTCAATTATAAGTCAGAGTTGAAGATTTACTTACACGGTTGCCAAAATTCACTCCCAGAAGAAACTCAGATGCCCACATCACACATCCCGTCAAAAATAAAACCCTCAAGAATCTGGTTTCCAAACTTTGAAATGTGTCACCTCAAAAGAGTTATAAATGCGGTCAAAGATACTATCTAGTTCCACTCACCAAAACTAAAAAGCTGACACCTACTTCCCTGGAAAGTACTTATTTATTTGGCAACATCATGATTTACAAAAAAAGAGTAAATCACGCCTAGCCTGAAGTCTCCTCCCTTCCCCCAATATAATGTCATCTACTTCCTGTGTAGGAGAGAGCATTTGCTAAATCCAGGTTGTCTCCTACTTAACTGCCAATAAACCAACTTCCACATAACTTCCAGACAGCTGGGGAAAAGGTCCTCTGAGTTTTAGTCATGGTCCAGAAACACGCGTCCATACAAAAATCTGCAGCTGTCCTCTCTCTATAGTGCATTTTTAATGTGATTCGGGGGCCTCTGTTGTGAAACCTCTGACAAAATGTAAAATCCTCTTAGATACCTTCTAGTTTACCCACTGCGCGAGTGTAAGAGAAGTTGCACCAGAATTTCCACACCAAGAAATCTAGGCTCTTTCTGCACACACCCAGGCACCTCATGCGATATAAAGAAGGCATTCAGAACCTGGAAAGACTTCTACTATAATCTCCAAAAGGGCAGCCCGTGGTGCAAATATTAAAATGCTAGTTTTCTAAACCAAGTATTTTTTTTGTTTTTAATGGCGGGTAGAACCGCTGCGCTGCGGAACAGAACAGCCTTCTTGATCAGCAAGGCCCGGGAAACCTTCCTGCAACTTTTTCACAGCTTGCTGAGGAATAGAAAGCTGACCAACTTCCAGCAGTGACTCTACATGAAATCCCTATCAGTAAAATTAAAACCAAAGTGAAAACCTCCTAACAAGAAGGGGGGAAGGAAGGCATGTTTTCCTCAAAATCTTTTCTAAATCAGAGATAGGGAGCATCAGTCAAAGTTACTTCCTTTAAGCAAGTCAGAAGTTTCCAAAAACACTTCTTCCAGATAAAGCACTTTAGGCTCCCACCTAAGAATATGTTTCTGGGGCTTCAGCAAGCTTCAATATCAACTGGAAAGGGCTGGCATATTAAATTTATAATCATTAAAATATGACTTATTGGGTGAATGTTGAGCACATAATCCATACTGTAGACATTAAACCACAACCTATAAAGATGAGCATGAAATTAAAACTGGTACATTGAGATTGAAATCTAAACAAGCTTGCCATAAATATTTCTGAAGGAGATGAAAAACAATTAGCATAAATACCAAAGAAGGGCAAGAACACCTGTTCTTTTTCAGGGCGATAAGCATTTTATTGTTCTCTATTTAAAATGTAATGACCTGTGTAATTACAGTAATATTACATTGTTATGTAGGGGCTTGGAATGTCACACTTTGAAAAGTGTTGTCAAAACAATCAAGAGTGAGGTGGGGGGTGGGAGGGCCACAGGGAGGGGACCACCATTAACCCTTCGCACTCCAAGGTCTAAATCTTTTGTATTAGAAAGGATTATGTTGTTTGAGTGACGAGAAAACATCCATTTTCACAAACCAGAAAGAGAAGTTGCCTGGCTAAATAAAACCCCAATGAATAGGCCCCTCTTGATTTCCTTTAAAATGCTGGATTCTAAGTTCAAAAATGAATTCAAGATGCTGCTTATTTATCTGTTCAACCTAGTAGCAAATAGCTCAGTTGAAAAGCAAATAACTTTGGATAAAAGCAAATGCAAGGGCTCTAATAATCAATCCCTTCAAATGAAATTTCAAACCTAACTGGAATTTCAACTACCATATTCCTATGTTTGCCAGGAGGAAAAAGAACCGTAAAACTACTTTTACTTTCTCCTAACAGTTAGTTGTACTCCTAACTTTAGTGTACAAAACCTTCCACAATTCTAATATTTACAGTTCTAACACTTCCCATTTACTTAGGTAGAACTCTCCTTATTTGATGCATTTTTGTATCTGAATCTGTCTTTCTAAAAGCCATTCCTATTACTGTATCAAAGGCTAAATTAATGTTATGCAGACATCTTTGTCGTCTTAAAATAAAATTATTACTATCAAGCTTTATGGCATCTTCAGCAATTAAAGCATTATTCTTGAGGTAATGTATTATTCATCATAAGCCGATTTAATGATACTCCTTAATTCTTTACATTCTTAAATAGAAAAGCAGAAATCAGGGTTCCAGAGAGTTTGCTTTTTAAAGGATGCAGATGCTTACAGGTACATTCGTAAGTAACAAAAAATCTAGCAAAAAGCACCACCAAGAAGCAACCGGAAAAGAATAAAATACCCAGCTAATTTGTCTTTACACCTTGCCCTCAAAAACAGACTCTATACAGCACTAAGAATTTCTGATGAGCTTGGAAAGACCGCTATCTTGCCTAGGATTGCTCCAGCAGCTGTATCAAATCTGGAATTGCAAGCTGGCTCTCTGATCCAGGACGTCAGGAGTGACACCCAACAGCCTACCGACCTCATTTCCATTGCTCTGCTGACCAGCCTAAATAAATAACTTCAATTTTGGAGTGCATACTCTAACCCAGGTAACAGAGAAGAAGGAGGAAGGGGCAGTGTACACAAAGATGTCTGCTGGTGTTTGACATGTAAATACTAAAACTGCCTACTGAGTTCAGAAATGTCCCCTCAGACTCCATCTGATGTCACAGCACAAGGCCACCCGCTAAGTCCACAATTAAAATAACTAGACGCCCTCTATCCCTGTAATGCCCACAAAAGGGGCCCGATCCTTGGGAGCCTTCCTTTTCGCTCCGGGAAATCATTTATTTGCCTTTAACAATTTCCCTGTTTCCTAATTACAGCACAACACAACTGCTCAAGTTTTAGAAGAAGGAGCAGCGAGACTGCCAGCGTCGAGACGGGGAGTTTGAACAGTCAAGAAAACCAGCAAGCCCGCCATCAAAGCTCAATATTCAGATGGCCTTTTAGATGGCTAAGTGGATTTTAAAATGATACCAGGGAGGTTTCCGTCGTATGGGAGGGAGGGGAAGAGAGGGAGAAATTCTCAGGGTTTCTTTGGAATGTTGCTTGGTCGGGTTTGTTAGTACACGGAACACTCCGATTTCGAGCCCACTCCTCCGGTTTAAGATGCCCCATAAGCTTTCGAGAAAAATACAAAGTAACAGGACTGTGCTTCCCCTACAGCTGCAAGCCCCAAAGCCCGGGCGCTGCAGCCCGAAAGAGCTGGCCCTGCAGGAGCCGATCGGGCCGAAGCGCTCCACAGCTTCCCAAGCACGCAGAAGCCTGGGCGCTGGGGAGGCGGGGTGGGGGAAGGAATAATTATTTCTCCTTCCTAGCCATAAAAAATGACCGGTCTAGCATGCTCTTGCCATTTTGCCAGGGCCCCAAAAAACAAGTCAAACCTGATAGTTAATATTTTAATGCTTAAAAACACTTGTAGATCTGATCGACTCCTGTCCGGCAAGCCCTCGGCCATTAGCACCGAATCCACGGCTGCTGAACAGTAGGTGCATTATTCCAAATTACTACCTCAAGTTACCGAAAAAGAAAAAACAAAAGTAGTGTGTATAAGTAAGGGACGCAGAGAAGGTGCAAAATGACAATCCCGGGAAGCCAGGCACAAACGCGTCTGCAGTGCAGAGACTCGATTCAGGCTTTTTAGAGAAGGGGAGGGAGAGCGGGACGGGAAGGAGGGGGTTCAGGGTGAGGGCAGGGGGCAGAGGCCGGTGGGGGAAGGGGATGAGCCACATTAACAAAATGTCAGGGGTGGGCGCGGGGCGCACGCTGCAGGAAGCGCCCCCGGAGCCGCCCTGGGGCCCCCAAAGTTGGGAGCCCGGTGATCAGAGGCCCACTCCCTTCAAGGAGAGGGGCCCCAGGCCTCCCTCGCCCCCAGCACCTCCTTTAGCCTGCACACCCTGGTCTCTGGCCCCCCAGGGCCCACTCAGGGCCTACTCGGAAGCCGGCGGGCGCAGACCCGGCTATACACCCCAAGGCGCCAAAATTCCCTAGAAATACATTAAGTTCGCTCGTAGGAGGCCCTCACAGCTACACACAAACCAAGAAGCCGGGCCACAGGGGCCTGCCCACACACAGCCCTGCCACAAGGAGAGGCCCGAGACAGCCCGCAGCCAGTGCGCCCAGGGCTCCGGCGGTCCTGCGGGGTTGCCAAAGAAAAGGACTCCTGAGAGCCCCCAAGTTTGCGGTGGGACCAGTCTGGGAAGTTTGACCTTCTGGGAGGGGGAGGGCCGAGAGCCAGTGACCGCCACTAAAAGGCGAAATAAATAGCCTCCCTTAAGAGAAAGCCGAGGCACTTCTGCAGGGCCCCCGGCTCTGCGCGCTCGCCAGTTCCCGAGTCCAACGCCTGCAGGAAAATGCACTCCCTACCCCGCGCGCCGGGCGCAGCCCAGCCACTCAGTGCCCGGCAGCGGCAGCCAAGGAGTTAACCGGGGAAAGCCCAAGACGCCACAGAAGAGGAAAGCAAGAGAGAGAGGAAGAGAGAGAGGGAGCAAAGAAAGAGCCACACAGTCATCTTCCCAGGGTGAAGAAACCACCACCACCAAAGGGGGCGGGGGGAATCAGAGCGCAGAAAAGTTCTTCTGATTTTTTTCCCCCAACAAAGCTCTGCTTGGAAAGAAAGGTCTCCCCAACATCACGAGGCAGCAAACTGAAAGCAAGAACATGGCGAAGTGCAAACAAATCCAGTCCACAAAAGGCAGAAAAGTTTGGAGAGTTTCGGGCGGCCTGGGCCACGAGCGGGGGAGGGGAGGGAGGGGAAGAGGCGGGGGGCGGGGAGGGGGCAGGGCAGGGGCCGCATGCGGGGCCGGGCGGGCGGCGGGCGGGGGCCGGGCGCGGAGGCACTTACGGTTCGGGCGGTGGGCGAGAGCGATCCGTTGGGGAGGTAGGGGCTCGTCAGGTCGGGGATCATGATGAAGGGGTAGCCGGGATACGGTGGCCCCTTAAAGAGCCCTCCATCTTGCCTCTTGGCCGCTAACATGGCGGGGCGGCGAGGGGACGGCGGCGGCCGCGCGGAGCGGGAGAAAGCGAAGAGAAACTTTTTAGAAAGTGCCCCACCGGGCCGGGCGCCCCGGCAGGGCCGGCGCACGGCCGGGCCAAGCGGGGCGCAAGGCCGGGGCGCGCGGGGCGGCCGGCCCAAGGGGGCAGCTCCGGGCGGCTGCGGGGCGCGCGGGGCATACTCACCTTCTTCCAAACTTTCCCGGGATTTATCTCGGAAACTTTCGGAGCGAGGCGGAGGCCGTCTTTCCGCCTTCCCGGAGAGGTGGAAGAGGGGAGGGCGAGGGGGCAAACGCCAGGCAGAGGGGGGAGAACGAGAATCCGCGGGGTGGGGGGAAGAGAGAAAACAGGGTTACAAGTTTTGCAATGGTGGCCCCGCACGCACACGCTGCCGGCCGGGCCCC
Organism: Perodicticus potto; assembly: GCA_963574655.1. Lineage (NCBI taxonomy): Eukaryota > Metazoa > Chordata > Mammalia > Primates > Lorisidae > Perodicticus > Perodicticus potto. The sequence goes on along the minus strand of CAUYRH010043761.1, from coordinate 11,889 downwards.
GCCGCCGCCCCCAGCCTCGATTTCTCCCCTTTCTGCGACGTTTGCCAGGCTCAGGAAATAGATTAAAAACCCCCACCAGCCCGGGGGGCTTTTCCTACCTCGGAATCGGAGGAGCTGTTTTGATTCGTTTCTGATTCATTGACTAGAGACGATTTGACATCAGCTAAATCCCTCTCTGCCGAGGAGTTTTCGGAGCTCTTCTCCTCCTGCTCGCCCTCGTCTTTGAAGGAGATCAGTTCGTCGTTGGCGCCTAGGTCATCCCCTCCACCGCCGTTCAGCTGCGGCATTTTTTTTCACCCACCAGCAGCAATTTTGGAAGAAAAATGAAGGAGGAAGAAAAGCCAAAAAACAAAAAAATCACCCCAAAAAAGTTTTGCCCCCCCAAAAAATATTGCAAGAAAAAGACGAGTCCAAGGTGAACTTTTTTTTCTGCTTGGGGGTCTTTTTCTCCTGGGGAGGGGAAAAGAGGGAGGAGGGGAGGGGAAGGGGGGGGAAGATCTTCTGCACGCGTGAGTTTGGGTTTCTTTTTTCTCTTGTTCCCAAGGATCCGATCAATGTGCAAAAAAATAATAAATAAAAAAAGGGGGGTAAAAAAAAAAACACCAACAACAACAAGAAGTCAGCTATAAAGAGCAAAGGGGGGGGAAGCCGAAGATACAGGAGGTGCTCGTGCCGCTCGGATTTGAGTGAGTTGAAGTTAGACTGAGAGCTTTTCAGTTCAAAGGCGGCGCTGATTGACAGATAGAAAAAGGGGGATCGAAATCCGGAGGAACGGAGTAGTCTGGGAGCGGAGATTATTGACAGGGCGAGAGGAACACACTCGCCTTAATGAGATGCCGGGGGGCGGGGCCGTCCCGGTGACGTGTGCATAAATAAACAGCCCCGGTGGGCGGGGCGGGGGCGGCTAACAATGATCCTTTAGGGCGCCGGGAGAGGGAGGAGGGAGAAGAGGAGGAGAAGAGGGGCGGGGAGGGAGGGGGAGCCCGAGGGAGGAGTGTGCAAGGGGAGCGGCCTGCGCGCAGTGCGGGCGAGCCCGGGAGTCTGGGCGAGGGTGCAGGGACTCGCTCCGGGAGGGGGGCGGTTTCAGAAAGACAATGCGGACTGGAAGAGGAGGGAAAGGGGGTGGCGACCAACGGAGTCAGGAATCCGAGCCGTGGAAGGCGGAAGGAAAGCCCACTTGGGGGGCGGGGATGTTAGAGGCCCTGAAAAGTGCACTTTAGAAATATTAGAAATAAGTCTCAAAGAAGGGGAAAAGGAGGGAAGTGCTGTGGGAAAGGACGGGGCTTTGGGGGGGTGCTTAGTGGTTAATCCAGCAGTGAAATCGGCCACTCTTAGGCGGGATGCGACAGAAGTGGTCAAAAGCAAAAGATCAACCCTCCACTTTCCCGAGAGCTTGGGGAAGTGCGGGGCTGGGCAAAGTTCCTGGTCATCTCACAGTAAAGAAACTAGTGATCCACGAGGTCTTCACCCTCCTTTTTTTTTTTTTTTTCTATTTTCTTATTAATAGTGAATCATTTCATTAAATGTTAAGTCCCGCTAGGATAAATTTGCCAAGATGACTTTTTATCCACAAAACAACCAAATACCATGTTTGTTTGGGGTATTAAAAATATCCTTAAGGAAATACTATATATGATTCTTTTAAATGTAGAATGCTGTTCTTTTTTTTAACTGACATCGGAGGTGGTAGGAAATGAGCTAGGATTCAAAGTCCTTTCTGACTTGGAGGTGAAAAGTTTGGGCGTTAACACCGATGGGGAAAATAAAACTGAAAGTTCACCAACCCCAGGGATCAGTTGTGCTGGAACCTTTCTCTAAGGGGATCTGAAGACTAACCAAATAATCAAGATGTAGATGGCTCTGGCAGGAAATTGCTAAGCAAACCCATGCTGGAGGACCTCGGGAGGACTTGGAAAATCAGGGGCTTGAGGCAGGTATTTGTTGACTTTTAGGTACAGACCCCTGGGGAGTAGATTGATTTGCTACAAAATGGGGAAGAAAATTATGCTAAAGGGGAAAGGCCCAGGTCCCAAAACACAGTTTTGAAGGATGGAGGAAGAGTGTTCATTTTCTTGCAGATAGCCAATGAACAGTGGACTGTACACTACAACATGAAAAGGTGTCAAAAAGAACCAGAAAAAAAATAAGGAATTAAAAAATTGCCTAGTTTGCCATGTTGGTCTAGAGACCAGGATGTACTAAGTTATTCTGCCTTTCCTTAACAAAGCTCCCCTGGTCTTCAGCTGGTTACTAACCAGCACCTAGGTTTCCAAAAGAAAGCAGATTTACCATGTAATATTTAGAGAGTTTGGGGCTTCAGCAAAACTGTTTTATAGGCTAAGGTCTCAGAAAGAAGACTACTAAAAATAATGATGCTGAGATTGACAAGGCCAACGAATTCCCCTGCACTGGAAAAAATTCACAACCACATTTGCACACTAAAGAATAAGATGCAGGCAAAATAAAAATGGGTTGGGGGGAGAGGCAGAGGAGAATCACTGTAACTCCCAACTTTAATATTAATCAGAAAATCAGAAGAGTGAGAAGGAGCCTGAAAAGAAGTAAAACAAATGTGTACATTTAATCAGACAGGATTGCATAGGATACAAAGCACAGGGCTAATTAGTCTCAGCAGGTAGGACTAACCTTCAGACTTCATAAATAAATAAGGCGGGTGCAGAGTCTAAGAGGGAGAGTGGAGACAGAAAGGGGATTATTTCAAGACACCAAGTAAAAACATGAAGAATGAAATGCTTCACTGTGAAATCCATGTACAAATGGATTTAACAGTTTCCTTTTTTAGCTCTTTTCATTTAGTCGCCTTTAGATTTACACATTTAGCAAAATGACCATAGCTTTTACACACTTGCTAATTGTCACCTGTGTACTTGGTGTGCCTAAGTCTGTCTATATACAGTGTAGACTTTCCTAAAGCCCATTTTAGGGGCTTATTTACTTAAATTGGAACACATTTATGGTGACTCAATTTTATGGCCATTTCTTTGTCCTGTGTGGTGGAGTTTTTTTCATCTAACCCTGATTTGAATTAAGTGGCATAATGAGGTCTTCTATGTCCTTTATAGGACTACCTATATAATAAAAGCTCATAAATGTACTGAATTGAAATTTTTAAAAGTGTGCTTACTGTTTTTAATGTACTGGTCTGCATTTTTATCATATGTAAATACTAAGAGGCTTTCTTCCAGTGATTATTAACCTCATCCACTTTGGCATATCCTTATTTTTCTCATTCAAAGGAAACTCTTTTGAATCTTTCCTTCCTTAAATCTCTGATTTAATTAGCAATTAAAAGTTATTCCATGATAGCATATGTGCCACATCTAATTTCATTACTTAGTGCCATAGAAAGGCGTGAGTAGACCGGCAAGATCTCAGAAAGCTGATACCCCTTAGTCTCTGGAAGGGCTTCAGGTGATGCCCAAGTTGAGGAGAGGAAAGGGGACAAAACTAGAACTGCAATTGGCAAGAAGCAAGGTAGTATAATTTTTTTTAAAGTCAGGTGGACCCACAATTGTGGATATGTAATTTATAGATTTGGTATGAAATGGGAAACGACTGTTGGCTCATATCCACGTATTGAGGCAACTTTTCTGTCTAGATACTGATGACTCTTGGTTTATAGGACCAAGAGTTCTGCCCAAATGGCAGATTCTAAAAACATAGGAAACCAGACCAGATCTGACTTCAGCCTGAATCAGGAGAGTTTGCCACAATGGCCTCTGCAGAATGGAGAGAGGGTGGGATGGGGGAGAAGCTGTGCCCTTATCCCTTGGAGCCTATACTTGGGGCCAGCCCAAATCCCAAACTATAAGTTCTTCAGCCTCCCTGACCTTCACCTCCTCCTCTTCCTCCACTGCCCTTCAGCTTCTTCTCTATTTTTCCCCCTCCCGCCTCCATTCCCAGCCTTCCTTTGATTAACTTTTTTCCTGTGGATTTATATTGATATTAGCAATCTGCCTTTTACCTTAAAACTTAATCAAATAGTTTACCTGTCCCAGGAGGACTTCCTTTTTCATCCCATCCCTATCAATGAATGTGAAAAAGAAGTTACAGATTATATAAATCACCTTTCAAGCAGGGCTTTGTGGTGAGCACCTGTAGTGCCAGCAGCTTGGGAGGCTGAGGCAGGAGGATTGCTTGAACCCAGAAGTTTGAGGTTGCTGTGAGCTATAAGGACACCACTGCACCCTAGCCTGAGTGGCAGATTTATTTTGGTGGGTCTCTAAATAAATCCCCTTTCAGGTGCTGGTTCCTCACACGGAGAATTTTGGTGGTGTGTAAGGTGCCCACTGAAACACTGGAATGTGTTTAACTGGGACTGCAGAGATAGGCTAGGTATAGGCCATATTGTCTGTGGCCCCTTTGTCTTGTCTCACCTAGGGAATGAGGTGGTTGGATTAGATATTTTCTTAAGTGCTTTTTGATAATCAAAGAGTCCATGAGCCCATTCCAGTCCTGGCTATGAGGTTCATGGCACACCAGCAAAGACAAACCACATCGAAAGCTTGGCTTTAGAATTTAGGATAAATGAGGATAGTCTGCTCAGATTTACCAGAAGTGGGGAATACATGTGGACAGCCATATTCAGCTCCCCCAATCATTTGGCAAGATTCTCCTAAACTACCCTTGGCAGTGATGTGTGCACGTGTGGGTGTGTGTATTTGTGATCCTGCATGATTTTTCTTTAAGGATCTGGGCTCCAAGATGGATGATCTGTTACCCACTGATGTTGGACTTATCTATGCAGGGAGTATGCTGAGGGAAGCCAAAAAAAGGATCCGAAAACATAAGGAAGCTATAAAATGGGGAAATGTTTAGAAGCCAAAGTCCTGATTCCACTGTGAGATTTTCTGTTTGCTTTTTGTTCTGCGTGGGTGATGGTTCCTTTATTTGGACCTTGAGGAAACTACTCCCTTAGCCAACACAGGAACATCACAAATTGGACACCCAAGAGTTTTCCGTTTTAGCAGGAGGAAGGGACAGGCAAAGGTACCCACTTCAGAAGCATCCCTTCCCCCCACCCCCGTCTCCTCAGCCCTTTTCCCCCTCTTCCTTGACACCCTCCTCCTGAAACCCTGAGGAACACTCTTCTGTTCTGACATTTTCCTGAAGTGCCTGGCTTGATCACCTTGCTTCAACTAATAACAGGCCCAGGTAATAAAATGACAATAATGCCTGATGATCCAAGGGTTAATGGGGAGATGTACGCATTTGTACTGGTTTCATCACCTGCCTTCATAAGCTGATTACTACTGCTATAGGCATCTGTGACAGGAACACCGTTCCGAAAGACATCAGTCCCCCATAAATATACTTTTCTTATTGACGAGATGTCTTTTAACCCTAATAGTAATGGAAGAAGGCCAATAAATGAAACATTTACTGCATAACTTGCCTTATTTTGGGGTGGTGTACGATTCCTTTCTATCCATCTCTAGAAGATGTTTTCAGCCTAATTTGCTCCCTAGAAATTTCACTCGCTACAGTTATACGTCTATGACGTTTCATTGCCTGAAGCCAAGTCTGCATAAGAACTTTCTTAAGATATACTTATCCTAATGCTAGGCTACAGGCATGGGCTGCTTTATGCTGAATTATTTGTGCTACCCTGATATACAGGGCAGAGATTTCCCGATAGTCATTGCCATAGGGTAAGTCTAAATGTTTCTGAGAAGGGGAAAAAAGGCAGGAAAAAGGTGAAAAAAGTTTCATCTAGGTTGATGTGTAGAAGTCTTTAGAATTAATAATTGAGTGTATATTTAACATATTAAAATGCCTGGGGTTTTCTCTTTCCTTAAAAAAAAAAAAAAATAGCTTTAGTGTCTGCATCCTGTATAACAGAGCATCTTGGCTCACTCAAACCTATTGCTATGTTCCAAAATAAGATGGGTACCTCTTCCACAAAAACATGTGGACTGACTCAGTGCCTGTAGCTCAGCGGCTAGGGCACCAGCCACATACACTGGAGCTAGTGGGTTCAAATGTAGCCCGGGCCTGCCAAACAACAATGACAACTACAACCAAAAATTAGCCGGGTGTTGTGGCTGGCACCTGTAGTCCAAGCTACTTGGGAGGCTGAGGCAAGAGAATCGCTTAAGCCCAAGAGTTTGAGGTTGCTGTGAGCTGTGACGCCACCGCACTCTACCCAGGGCGACATAGTGAGACTCTGTCTCAAAATAAATAAATAAATAAATAAATAAATAAATAAATGTGGACTTTCAATTGAGGCAGAGATGATGTCAGCCTGCACTGAGCAACCTCATAAGGTGGTTTATGTCTGTTGGAGGGAAAGAACAGGTGAAATTTCAGAAAAGGACACATTATTTCCCTTGTAATTTATCTAGGTGTGAGCCAACACACCTGCTCCGGCCAACAGCATCATGGGCTGGAGCAGGCAAAGCATCCAAAAAGACCCCCAGGTCCAGAGTGTGAAGATTTCTGGCTTGGTCCCCCTAGAAAGTCACACCAGCTTTGGCCTCAGTCTCACTGGAGATAGGATTATATCTATGTTGATCAAATCACCAGAGACTGGATTAGAATCAGCAGGCCTCCTGCCTCCCTTGCAGAATCCCAAGTGTTTCTGAAAATTCCAAAATCCAAATTGGTATGCAAGGATTCTGTTTCTGCTCATTTGGATGGGAAAAGAAAGAAGGTTAAATGAATGAGTTCTGGGGTCCAGAGCGCGCTTGGATCTCAGTATAGACAGCAGCCTGCAGCAGGTGGCTCAGCAGCTAGGAGAGAGGCTTCCGGTTGACTGTCATCTTTAGCTAATGCCAATTCTTGGTAGCCTGAGGGCATGCTGTAAATACCTAGAGTGGGAGGGAAAGCATTAATCGTTATTTCTTAAAGGTTCCAGGATGCCAACAGTGACAGGTTATAATGACCCCCAAGCCCCATAAGAAACACAGGTGCCCTTCCCAGGAAAAATGTGGTGCTTTTCTATGGCTGTGTACGGACATGCTGACTCTCCCATGATTTCCAACAGTGGCCTAGGTTCTGGATGGTCTATTGACAGCTCAGGGATACAAGTATCGCACTCATCTGGAAAAGGGCTCTGCTCCTAAAGAAACCTAAATCCTGGGCTGGAAGAACTGGAAGAGCCCTTCAGGGCCCAACCATTCTGCTTCTCCTTCCAACCAGAGTTCATCATGGGCTGGAGTGAGACCCTCCCAGGCCCGCCTGGCCCTGCAGCCCATGACGAAGGTAATGACTCTATCTGGAAGCCAAATGGGATATTTCTTTCTTTCTTTTTTTTTTTTTTTTTTGCAGTTTTGGCCAGGGCTGGGCTTGAACCCGCTACCCCCGGTATATGGGGCTGGCGCCCTACTCCTTGAGGCACAGACACTACCCCAAATGGAATATTTCCAGAGTCTGATCTGGATGTCTTTCAGTCTTCTTCTTTGAAGGAACCTTACATACTGATTTATTCAAGAAGCATCTTTCTAAGGTGGTCTTCTGGTTGTTCACGTTATATTATTGCTAATTACATGTACTAGAGAGTTTTTTTGTTTTTTTTGTTTTTTTGCAGTTTTTGGCCAGGGCTGGGTTTGAACCCCCACCTCCAGCATGTGGGGCCAGTGCCCTACTCTTTGAGCCACAGGTGCCGCCCTATAGAGCTTTTTAAAAAGGTGTAATTGTTCACTAAAAATATTTGGAAGGATATGCTTCACAATGTCAATAGCATTCTTTTTTTTCTAGATAATAGAATTTGGGGTAATTTTCACCTTCATTCTCATGCTTTTTTATGTGTTTTGGGGGGTTTTTTTGCCATTTTTGTCTGGGGCCAGGTTCGAACCCGCCACCTCCAGTATATGGGGCCGGTGCCCTACTCCTAGGAGCCACAGGCACTACCTTATGTGTCCTTTTTTTTTTTTTAAACAACTTGGCACGGATCATTTGTGTCATTCAAATGGAAATAATGCTCTTTCTATTTTGGGAAATAAATGCTTTGACTTTCTTCCTCCTGTCTTATATCCATACCTCCCACACAAGTTGGGGATATTTTAAGGAAACCATTGCTAGCATTGCACCTAATTTATAATTTTAAACCTCTGTTGAATTTATTCTCATACTTTGATTTCAAAGCACAGGGAATGACACAAGATTCCATTGTACTCCTTTAACTTAAAAATAATGATGAACCCTATCCATCCTAAATGTGCTTAGAGACCTGCGCCCAGGCCTCCCTATGGCATCCTTGCCTTACAAGGGGATGGTCCTTCTACAAAGCTCTTTCTCATGGCTTGTTCCACTTGCTTCTCACAACATGTTGTGAGGGAGAGAGGGCAACCACATTTATCCCCAATTTATAGGTAAGGAAACCAAGGCAGCCAGAGATCCAAGTTGTCACATAGCCAGGCCAGAATTGAAATTCAAGTTTCCTGATTCCCAGTCCAGGTCTTTTTTTTTTTTTTTTTTTTTGTTACTGGATCTTGATCAACCTGACAACAATCACACTCACAAATTCTCCGTGACATTGTGTAGCCCCAGCTACGTCATGAAGTAGATGCCTTTTGTTCCCAAAGGCTATCCATCCTTCCCTTCTCATCCCTCTTCTGGGATGCCCAGGGCGCTCTCCCCAACTTTCCCTCTTCTTCACCCCCACCCCATGACACCCCAGGGTTTCTCGACCTCAGCCCTGTTCATGTTGTGTGGGTGGCTGTCCCCTGTGAGCTACTGAATGGTGATCAGCATCCCTGCTGTCCACCCACTAGTTGCCAAGGGCAACCCTGCACACCCTCCCTCCACACTGTGGTCCCCCTCCCAGTTGTGATAAACTTCTCTTTCTTACCTCTGGTCTCCAGATGGGGGTAGAATACCAGGATTTAGCACAATTCTGGACCTTGGGAGGGCTTAGCAAACTTTACCTCTTATCACTGTTACTCTCTCCTTCCCAATTACTCCTCTTATGAGCAGCTACACTATGAAAAGGAAAGGTGTGGCTGGGTGCAATGGCTCACCATCTGTAATCCCAGCACTTTGGGAGGCCCAGGCAGGAGGTTCGCTTGAGGCCAGGGGTTGCAGACCAGCCTGGCAACATAACGAGATTTCATCTCTACAAAAATTTTTTTAAAAATTAGTCAAGGGTGGCTCAACGTCTATAGCTCAGTTGTTAGGGTGCCAGCCACATACACCAAGGCAGATGGGTTTGAACCTGGCCCTGGGCCTGCTAAATAACAATGACAACTGCAACAACAACAACAACAAATAGCTGGGCGTCGTCACAGGCGCTTATAGTCCCAGCTACTTGGGAGGCTGAGGCAAGAAAACCACTTAAGCCCAGGAGTTTGAGGTTGCTGTGAGCTGTGACACTATAGCACTCTACGGAGGGTGACATAATGAGACTCTGTCTTGGAAAAAAAAAAAATTAGTCAGGTGTGACAGTGCTTACCTGTAGTCACAGTCACTCAGCATTGAGAGGCTTTAGTGAGCCTTAGCAACAGGGTGGACCCCTATCTCAAAAAAAAAAAATAAAGAAAGAAAAAGATGCTAAACTCAAATCAAACATATCTCTAAGGGTGGGCTTTTCAAACCCCAAAGACAAGCAAGGTGGCTGATGCACCATTGCAGCAAAGAACTTTTAGGGTTTCTCTGTGGTGATGCCCATAGTGGGTTGGGGGGCAGCCCCACCAAGGAGTGTCTCTAACCACTCTCTTTTCTCTGTCCCCCAAGGCAAGTCCTCCCTCCCAGCTAGGACACAGCATACAGATTTTGAAAGACTGAAAGGCTGCATCACAATTGTCTAATAATTTAATAATCTACAGCACTTGGCAAACTCTACTTAGCCAAGAGTAGAGAGGAAGTCCTCTCACGCCTGGACCCTGCTTTCTGGAGGGAGGCGAGTGAGTGCTGGCTCCCAGTAATGGTTTGCTATGGACTAAAAGGGAAGGAAAGGGGGAAGGATAGGTCAAAAGGAAGAGAGGAATCCCAGGACACAGTAGTCCAGTCCAGGCTGCTACTACCAGCTACCCTGGGCTAGTGGTCTCCTTCAGACCAAGGCTCTTCCAACTCTTCCACTTGTATAGAAGTTTATCAGAGACCACTATGGGAATCCGAAGCTAGTTTTTAGGCTTGCTTACCAGGAAAATGCACTGACGCTTACATCTTTGTAAATAGTCTCCAGACTTGTAATTAAAATTTCCCACCCTAGGCTCGGCACCTGTGTGGCTCAGCGGGCTATGGCGCCAGTCACATGCACCTGAGCTGGCAGGTTCGAATCCAGTCCAGGCCGCCAAACAGCAATGACAGCTGCAACCAAAAAATAGCTGGGCGTTGTGGCAGGCACCTGTAGTCCCAGCTACTTGGGAGGCGGAGGCAGGAGGCTCACTTGAGCCCAGGAGTTGGAGGTTGCTGTGAGCTGTGATGCCACAGCACTCTATCCAGGTGACAGCTTGAGGCTCTGTCTCAAAAAAAAAAAAAAAAAAAAAAAAATTCCCACCCTAAATAATCATAAATAAAGACTCATGTTTGCTGAGCCTCTTACAATTTAAGATGCACTTTCCAATTGCAAACAGTATGAGCCAGGAGGTAAAACACGTGGGTTCAAGGATAAGTTTGAAGCTGCCAATTCTGCCCCCCAGCTGGGTTGTCCTGAGCAACCTAGTTTACCTCCCTGTAGTTCCATATTCTCTTGCATAAAATGAAGTTCATAGCAGTAGCTTTTATTTATTACAATCATTTCTGTTTTACAGATTTAAGAAATTGAACCTTGGAAAAACTTGACCACACTCACTCATGTCAATATGAGCCAGGAATCCTGATTGTTGCTATGTTGCACCACTTCTCTTTGAATTTTTATTAACGTATTTATTTATTTAGAGACAGAGTAGAGTGCCGTGGTGTCATAGCTCACAGCAACCTCAAACTCTTGGGCTTAAGAGTTTCTCTTACCTCAGCCTCCCAAGTAGCTGGGACTACAGGTGCCCGCCACGATGCCCAGCTATTTTTTGGTTGGAGTTGTTGTTGTTTGGCAGGCCCCGGCTGGGTTTAAACCCACCAACTCTGGTGTATGTGGCTGGCACCCTAGCTACTAAGCTACAGGTGCCGAGCCATGGACTTTTTCTGAGACAGAGTCTCACTCTGTGGCCCTGGGTAGAGTGCCATGGTGTTGTCGCTCACATCAACCTCAAACTCCTGGGCAATTTTTCTCTTGCCTTAGCCTCTCCCAAGTAGATGGGACTACAGACACCACCACAATGCCTGACTAGTTTTGTTTGTTTGTTTGTTTGAGACAGAGTCTCACTATGTCGCCCTGGGTAGAGGAGTGCCATGGCGTTACAGCTCACAGCATACTCAAACTCTTGGGCTTGGGCGATTCTCTTGCCTCAGCCTCCCAAGTAGCTGGGACTACAGGTGCCCACCACGATGCCCGGCTATTTTTTTTTCTATTTTTAGAAGAGACAGGGTCTCCCTCTTGCTCAGGCTGGTCTCAAACTCCTGAGCTCAGGCAATCCACCTGCCTCAGCCCTTCAGAGTGCTAGGATTACAGGCATGAACCACCGTGCCCTGCCTATCTTTGTGGTTTTTTTTTTTTTAATAGAGACAGAGTCTCAGTTTATCCCCCTCAGTAGAGTGCCGTGGCGACACAGCTCAGGGCAACCTCCAACTCCTGGGCTTAGGCGATTCTCTTGCCTCAGCCTCCCGAATAGCTGGGACTACAGGCGCCCGCCACAACGCCCGGCTTTTTTTCTGTTTTGCAGTTCGGCCGAGGCCGGGTTTGAACCCGCCACCTTTGGTATATGGGGCCAGCACCCTACTTGATGAGCCATATGCGCCACCCTATCTTTGTGTTTTTAATTTTCATTTCCCTGATGACTAAAGATGTTGAGCATCCTTTCACATGCTTATCAGCTATTTAGACGTTCTCTT
>CAUYRH010043759.1:0-59797 GCA_963574655.1 Perodicticus potto | reverse complement strand
AGAAAATCTCATGAACGTTATGTCGAACAGGCAGATGGAAATATTTCAGATTGTATGTGAGGCCCGCACACTGTACCCCATGATTGAACTAATGTACACAGCTATGATTCAATTAAAAAAAAAAAGAAAAGAAAGTGATATAAGATATGAAAGAACAATGTGAATTTGAACAAGAACAAAACTAACAAATCAGGTAATAAAAGTCAAGAAAGAATTATATACCCCATGATTGCATTAATGTACATGGCTATGATTTAATAAAATAAATAAATAAATAGAAAGAATTATAAATGAAAGAAAAATCATTTCAAAAAAAAGACTAAGAGGAATAAATAAACATAATAGCAAATGCCTTAAGAGAAATAATAGGAGAAAACAAGAAAAAAATTTAAATCCAAACTTTAAAAGAAAAGAGATTTTCACTTGTACCCTTGTAAGATGCAGGACATAAATGTCTTCATATAGTGATTAAAAGACCATGAAGGCTATGTTAAATAGTTCAATGAAAATATTTCAGATTGTATATTAAGTCAGCACATTGTGCCCCATGATTGCACCAATATACACAATTATGATTTAATAAAAATAAAAAAAAAATTTAAAAAAAAAGAAAAAGGATGGATGTGGTGAGGAAATCAAACAAGGGAGAGGTTAAGTGGTTAAGGGGTTTAGAGCAACATCTTTAGTTTACAGAATGTTAACCCAGGGCAGCCAAGCAAAGGAAGCCAAATGTGTCCAAACAAGGTCAAGGTCACATAGTTAGAGATAGGAGGGATCAGACACAAGGCGCATCCTGTGTGCTGTGTGATCCTTGTCTGCAAACCAAGAAACACAAAATATATATGAAAAATATCTTGTAATAGACAGAAAGTGGCCATGATGATGCTAAAAGGACTGGGTTTAAGCCCCTAACACTTGTCCACAGAAAACATTGGTTGGTTCTAGAAAATTGAATATTTAAAATTATTATTTGATTAATTTTTTTGATGAATATTATAATCGCATGGTTTGAAACCTTAAAATGATAAAAAGGTATAAACAAATCGGCACAGTGAGAAGTCTCCTTCCTTGCCTTTTCTCTCCTCCCCACCTCTGCTACCAGGCCAGTTCTCCTCCCACCACAGATAGGCACGTCCCTGCACTTCTTAGTGTCTTCTGGAGTTCCTTTGTGGTTATTTAAGCCAAATGTGAATAAATATCCTTACTTCCCTCTTTTTGTTATACAAAATGTAGCATTTTACACAGACTTTTCTGTACCTTGCTTTTATTTTTAACTTAAAATATATTTTGGAGAACTCTCATATAAATAAAAAATAACTATCTTTATTCAGCTTCAAAGTATTCTGTTGGATGGATGCAACATAATTTAATTAAATGACCTCTCATTGACGGAAATTTAGGATATTTCTAATCTTTTGATGTGAGAAAAAAATCCCGTAATGACTAACATTGTACATATTCCAAGGGTTTGTGCATTTGTAATTCTGACATATCACCAATTACCCTCCTAGTGGTTGTACCAATTTACATTCAAGTCAGCAGCACCTGATTCTTTACAACCTCTACATCAGAGTGTGTTATCAAACATTAGGATGTTAGCCAATCTGATGATAAAAACTGGTATTTCAGGGGAGCTCAATTTGCATTTATCTTGAGGTTGAGAATCTTCTAGATTCAGCACATAGCTGGTCCCAGAAGGTGCAACCTCTCTTCTGAAGAGAAGCAACAGATATCCTGTCAGTAAAAGCATTTCACATGGATCAGCTCATTCAAATTCACACCTCCTTCAATGGTAAGCATCGGTACCCCATTTTACAGATGAGGAAACTGAGTCTGTGAAAGCGTAACTTCTCAGAATAGGTGGGAAAACTAGGGCTTGATGTGGTCTAGAAGGGTCCAGGACCCTGAATCCTAACCACTAACTAGCCTGTACTGTTTAGGATGCTGTATTTATGCATAGAATTTGAATTAGGTCATTTGTATGCTATTCTTCTCCCACTGGATTTATGCTCTTCTTCCTGGCCTAGCCATCTTCCAACTCTGTACCTAGTTTGGAAGGATATATTTTTTCTATAAAGTAGCTGTGGTTCATTGCATTTCCCTGTAGAATTTTGAGATGCAGCAAGTTCAGTCATGGGCAATCTCTTTCTCTCTGCACTTTACCCTTTTCTGCCTGTGTCTTGATAGAAGCCACAGTGTTTGTAACATATTATAAATATTGATCTGTTTTCTCTCATAAATATGGGAGGAGAAGCAATGGACTGTGTAGTGATGATAAAAAAAGCAATTGGGGGAAATTTATTGTTTTCTTGATTATATATAAAGGATTAACTCAGTATAATCACATGAGGACAAAACAGTGTAAGTTGATTTATAATCTCCTTATTAATAAACACAACTGGAATTTCCTAAACTTTCTTGGGAAAGACTAATTCCTCCCAAGTAGAATGATGACATTGAAAAGAAAATTTAAAAGTCAGTTCTCTAGATACATAGCAGGTACGCCTAGACCGTCATAGTTACACATTGGTGGTCTCCCACCGAAGGTGTGATGGCCTTGTTAGGAGGAGCTGAGAGCGCTGTCAGCACCGGCTGGCTCTCTGGGAAGGCTCCACTTGGCTATAAAATAACTAACATGAATTTCTCTCTTTCCTATTTAGGTTTTCTCACAAGCCCTTCCAGGTTCCTGTCATCCCACGATCGCATCTAGGCCTCTGTCCTCATCCCTAGCAGCCACATTCAGAACACTGTGGTAACCCGGGACAGCACTTCTACCAATTGTGCCTGTCTTGCCAGGCTGGCCCCTCAGTCCTTCCTACTGTCCTAAAGCCATAGGGTGCCAGTCTAGAAAGGTGAGCTTTGTGAAAGTCTCCACCTGGGGAACCTCCACCTGATAGGCCTAGTGGGCCTAGGCTAAGACAGAAAGGGGTCAGGCCTAGGCTATAATGGAAAAATACCAGTTAACTCCTAGGAAATTTCCGGACTTCAAGCTTTCAAATGCAATGGAATAAGTCCCAGTTCACTCCCAAGATAAATGAGAAAGGACTCATTGATTTCTTGCTTCTAGTTCATTCCCTATTTCTTGCTTGGTTAACTCGCTGGGAAACAGACCGGGAGGTACCGACTCTTCCCGGACTGACTTTTAAACAATACCAGATGGGGAAAATACTGAAACTAAGATGCATAGGGGGAAAATATTAAAACAAAAATGTATGACGTATGGCCAACTAACTGCAACATTCTCCAGCCCTACCCACTGTCCTCCCTGTGCCCCGCTGGCCGGACTTTTCATCCTCTCCACAGTCCCCTACACTTACTCCATGCCCTAGTTCAGAATTTTCTTTCTGCCTGGAGCACCTTCCACGCCTTTGCCTGTTGCAATCCTCCTCACCCCTGGAGGCTTGGACCGACTCCCACCTCTTCTACAGAATGTTCCTGGATTCCCTTCCTCACCCATTTCCTTTCTCTTCTCTGCCCCACTGTTGGTCACAATTAGTTGTGCACTTTAGGTCCTTTTCCATTATAGCATGTCACTTTTGAAGGCATTTTAAAGATACGTTCTTGTGCTTGAATCTGATTCTATCTGGAGGACAGGACACATCCCCTGGTCTTTACATGATGCTTGGCTTACAGTGTCAAGTGTTCACATGTATTATATTGAAGTGAATTGAACATTCATCTCAGACCTTCTTTACTCCTAAGCTCCAGATAAATAAATCCAATGGTCCACACACTGTTTTAAGCTTTTTAAACAAAACACAGTCAGAACAAGATCTTGATATTTCCTTGTACCCTTTCCCTTCCCAGTGTCCCCCATCTCAAACGTGGCATCTCTGTCCATGCAATTACTTGCTCAGGGCTGAATACTGGCCATTAACTTTTCTACCTCCACATTTTGCACTTCCCACATCCAATCAGACATTAGCACCTGGCAATCCACAAACTCTCCTTTTACTCTTCATCTCCATTGTCACCACCAGGCATGGTTATCTTTCTCTACAGTGAATTGCCACCTGGTCTCAAATACTTGCCCTCACCCCTTCCAGCTGGTTCTCTTGCTACAACCACATGGAGGTTCATAACACGTCTGGCCAGGCCACTCCATTGCTCTATAGTCACAGTCCTTGGCAGGATCTAGGAGGCTCCACCTGACCTGGCCCCACCACACCTCCTGCCACTCTCCCGGCCTTATATCCTGTGCCAGCAACACCAGCTCCATTGCTGGGCCGTATTAATATTTTGGCCATATCTCTTTCCTTCCTCCGAGAATTTGCCCATTATGATCTCTCAGCCCAGAATACTATTTCTATGTCCCCTATTAGTAATCATCACTACTCTTTTTTCAGGCTTTAAAAGAAATGCCACTGCCTCAGGGAGACCTATCTGTGGCCCAAGTGGACTAGGGCCCCTGATTACTTCTGCAGCGCACCCCTGATTTTCCATCTTTGTCCCTCTTATAAGTGTTCCCATTAAAATAATAATTTATTGTGTTCACCCTCTCTATTAGGTTTCATGCCTGATCATACCCTGTCTTCAAGCATATAGTAATTGCTCAATAAATAATTGCTACGTGAATCAATTCCATCCAACCAGCCTGTACATACCAACCTTATTTTCTAGACCATACTCCTTTCCAGCCCCAAAGTAGAAATAAGCAATGACTGAATCAGCCACAGACTTGCTCCTCTCTGGAGCTGGCCCGGCCAACCACTGATACACAAAATGCAGAGGGCTGGCGCGGGAGGGGGATAAGCAGGAGTGGATTTCTGGTCACTATCGTGCTAAAACCCCCAAGTCCTCCACCCCTTCTCCTCTGAGTTCCTGCCCTGACTGGACACATAGTCCAGAGCCTCTGACCCCTACGTGCCTGTGGCCCTGGGGCTGGGGCTGGGAGGAAGGAAAGCCCACCCCTTTCTCTTTGCTTCTCAGGACCCATTATCATGAACAAAGGAGAAGAAGAAGGATTATTTTCTTGTGATGAATGCTGCATTTTAAATGAAGCTCCGTAGGCATTTCAACAATCATATTTATTCTACATGCAACAGTAGTTTCATTATATATAGTGACAATCCTTCTAAATGTTAATGTAACATTGGCCCAAGGATCCTCACATTTGGAATGAATAAACCAAGATGTGGCCTCACATTAGAGAAAATATACCAAAATATACCAACTTTCTCTGCTGAAAGTTGTTTTAGGGAGAAAATAATTTTTAACAATAAAAATTAAAAACAATAGCTGTGTTGTAAAGAAAGATCTGAATTCAAATCCAAGTTTACTAACCAGATAACTTTCATTATTTAACCAGCTGCAATTTCTGAGCCTTCTTCATAGGACTTTTTGAAAGGATCACATGGAGAAACATATATCAACCAAGTTATGTTCAATGCTTTTAGACTCTAGTACACAGTCGGCCTTCCATATATGTGGGTTGTGTGGATTCAACCCTGGATCAAAAATATTTCAAAAAAATTTTTTACAGAGTTTCAAAAGGCAAAACCTGAGTTCACTGTGTGCCAAGTACTATTGCGAATGTAAGCAAAGGAAGTGATATGCAGGCGTTGTGTTAGGTATTCTAAGGATTAAGTTATTAGGAGCATGAGGAATTCCTTATCTTCTAGCTCAGCAATTGAGCTTATCTTGGGTCAGATTGGGTCTTGCCTAATTCACATCCATGATTAATTCAATAAATATGTCATGAGCTCCTCCTCTGGTTCAAGCCGTGTGTTAGGTATTGGACAATGTTTAGGTGGACAGAATGAATACGGTTTTGCCCTCAGGCTGTCTACAGTCCAGTGGAGACAAAACGAAGTCCAGGGAAGTAGTTAGCACACAGCTGCAGAATGTGGTAAAATGCCAGCAAGCTGCCTGCTGTGCGGGGCAGGAGCCACGCAGAGAGGCTGTCAGGAAAGTGCCTCCCTTCTGCTCCCAACTACGACATGGGACCATAATGGCCTCTGTCAAACATTTTGTTTATCCATTATGGTACTCTTCAAATTTCCTAATGCATTTTACAAAGCTAGCCTAATTCACATGCTTTAATCTGACCAAAAAAAAAGTAAATGTGCAACACACACCCAATCACATCAGTAGATTAAAAATAAAGAAGCCAACCTTAAATAAAATGCTGGCAGCAAACAAAATCCAGCAGTATTTGCAAAGCATAATTCGCCATAACCAATTGGATGTATTCCCAGACTACAAAGGTGGGTTGACATAAACAAATCTGCTAATAGAATTTATCCTATCAGTCTGTCAAAGGAGAAAGACTGTGTTTTCATCCTCTTCAAGTGGAAAAATTCTTTCCTAACATTCAACATTCCAAATGAGGCTTTCCCATACTATTCATTGCTGGGGTTATTTTGCCAGAAGTTCTAAGACTGGCTACCAAGTATGATTATTAAAAGGGAGCACAGCCCTCATGGTGAGCACAAAAATAATTGTGAGCATCTCAGCGGCTGTGCAGAGTGGAGGTTTAGGTGACATCAATCTCCACAAGGCTTCAAACCAACATAAACACCATTTCAGGCCAGGGCATGTCATCTGCTCAGCCCGAGCGCCGAAACAGAAGTAACAAAAAAAATCCCAAAGGCCGTGGCCGCTCACTAGTGAGCTGGTTTATGCCCAAGTATAACTGACAGCCTCCATTTCTGAAATTAATTACTTTTCTTTTGGAGCTAAATTTGCTGATGATGCTTCTCATAAAAATATGAGGCCTTTACATAGCAAATGCTCTAATTAAATAAGAATAAAGGCGGAAAACGTGGAGACCCAAATGAGATACATTTATTCCGTGCATGTGGTTGACTCTTTAATAATTTGAAATGTAACAGTCTCTTCCCTCCTGGGATGGAGATGATATCTTTCTCTTTTCCGAATGCGCATCCCTCTCCCTTCTAATGTTTATTTATGACTGCGGTAAAGAGAGATGCACTCGCTTTGTTCTGTTCCTCCATCCTCCGCCCAAGTGCCCGAACCCCAGTGCTGTGAACTGAATCGAGTCCTCCCAAAATTCATATGTTGAAGCACTAACCCCTAATGTGACCGTATATGGAGCGAGGGCTTTGAGAGAGGAATGTTAAATGAGGTCATAAGGGAGGATCCTAATCTGATAGGATTGGTGGCCTTATAAAATCTCTCTCTCCCCCTCTTCCCCTCCCCACCTTCTCCCCTCCCTTCCTCTCCTTCTCTCCCCCCTTCTTTCCCCCTTCTCTCTCTCCCTCTCTTCCCCTCCCTGCCTTCTCCCCTCTCCCCTCCCTTTCTCTCCTTCTCTCCCCCCTTCTTTCCCCCCTTCTCCCTCTCCCCCTCTTCCCTTCCCCGCCTTCTCCCCTCTCCCCTCCCTTCCTCTTCTTCTTTCCCCCCTTCTCTCTCTTCCTTCTCTCTCCCTCTCTTCCCTGGCCTCTCTCCCTGAAATCCCAGCTATTTGGGAGATTGAGGCAGGCGGACTACTTGAGCGCAGGAGTTCGAGGCCAGTCTGGGAAACACAGAAAGGCCCCATCTCTAAAAATAAAAACAAATACTCTGCTGAAGGTGAGCTCAAGAGAGGAAATTAAACAAAACCCCAAAAACGTGAGCGTCTAGCAACAAGGAAGCCATCTACGAGCCAAGAGTCCTCACCAGAATGTGACTGTGCTGGTCTATCCCTGGTCTGGGACACCCATTCTCTAGAATCTGCTAGAAAATGAACTTGGGTTGTGTAAACCACCAGTCTGCAGTATTTTGCTATGGCAGCCCAAGCCGACCGTGACACCCAGAGAGGGGACACGGGTAGCCGAGAGTACAAGAAAAACAACAGCAAAATGCACTTTCTCTTCCTCCTCTTGTCTAAACATTCCTCCCGCTTTCCATGCTGGGCTCACAAAGGGAGGGGTGGAGGATTACTTGTGTCTTTCGAACTGGGTTCTCGGAGACCAAGAGCTGGTATACATTAACCTGCACAGGGACCGCAGGCATCATTGCTATCTCAGGGTCAATACCCCTTCTCAGCATCCCTTCTTGTCCGTGGGTCAGATCACAGTGAAGGTGCACGGATGGGACAGTGGGCACCTCTGTTTGCCAGGCACTGGGCCTGGCCCTGCAGCCCGAGGTCAGCCCTTTCAATCCTCACGTCTGCTGCCCTGGGAGAAATATAGCAAAGGAGCTCCAGGCTGTCCCTCCTATAAGGAACGGAACTGAGGTGTGTCCAGCTTTGAAGCCACTGCTCTTGGCACCGTTCCTTGCCCATATCATGATGCTTTCAAAAGTACTTATCACAAGAGCCACTGCTGGCCAAGAGCAGAGGTAATGCAGAGAACAGGATTTCCAAAACTCCAGACTACTATCACCTTCTGTCCTCCCATACCAACCCATCTGCCTTCACCCCAGACGTAGATCCATTAGGCAAAGGAGACAGACTCCTAGGTGCTGCAAGCACTCAGCACTCCCAAAGGATGCTCTGAAGTTTGGGGAGAGAAGGAGAACATGTCAAATAAGCATCTTCGAGCAGCAGGCTAGCTTGGTCAGAGGATGTAATGAGGGATTGAATGAATGACAGTGGGTACCTCACAGAACCTAAGAGCAGAAAAGTGCTGGCCCCTGGGAAGAGTTTCCAGAGTTAGACACCAGGAACCTGACGGGACCCCTTGCAGCTCTTGTTCTCCGTCCTTCCTGCCTACTGCGCTACCCTTCTCTCTGGCCACAAGGCAACTGCTTCTGTCCAGTCTGCAGGTGTCTTGCATGGGCAAGTTACATTTTCCTGGCTCAGCTGTCCAGGACTTCGGAGTGATCGCTTACTTACACACGCCTGGGGGAAAGTCCCTGGGTGAGTCTCCTGCTGTTGGTCCGGTTTCCTGTGGCCCAGAGAGGCAGGATCACAGAGTAAGCAAGGCAATGACAAAATGATGACAAAAAGACTCCCACACACACACACACACACAAATGTTTATCACAGAAAAAGGAGAGAAGGGAGCACTGGGGAGGAGAAGGCTGATCCGCCAGCTTTTGTTGTGTTTCTCCCAGGGGTCTGTGTCCTGGATGTTATGACGAATGCAGGAATAACACAGGATCCTCCAAGGGCCTAGCTGGGGAGAGAACCGGAAGAAGCGATTCCTGAGCAATACGCAACAGTGTTCACTCATGAGCTGAATTCTGAGGTCAAGGGGCGGGGGGCGGGCCTGTGGCAGTGTGTCAAGCATCTGCGACAGAGGCCCTTATGTTTTATCTGATTCCAACCACTCAACAATTTATCTTCCAGTTAAATACTGAGAAAACTTCATGGAGGATGGAGGGAAAAAGCATTTAATAGCACCATTAAGAGCATGAACGCAGCCTTGGTGGTAAGAAAGCCCAGGGTTTATACAGCAGAGACTCAGATGTCCAGTCTAAATGAAGCAGAACGTGCCTTGGAAAGGGTGGGATTTGGAGGAAAGAAGTCAGATAAGAATACGAGGTAATACGATCGCCACGCATTGATTCAGTTTACTTCTTGCTCCCCACTACGGTGTGCCAAGCTCTGGATACGGCCCGACCACGGTGTGCCCGGCACTGGGGACAAAGTGATCAACAAGGAGAGAACTCCCCAGTCCTGGTGGGATGGTCACAACCGGCACACCTTTTACACATCTCAGTGACTGCACTACCCCCTGTGGATTCTGGCTTCGAAGTGAATGAGCGTGGCAAATAGGAAAGGCAGAGAATTAACCTCGCAGTGTCATCAGTGCAGGCTCCATGTGTCACTGTCATTTTTAAAAGCACCTAAGGAGATTTTCTAAAGAATTTAATAATCTAATGGCCAAGACTGGGGCCTTTAGGGTAATCGGGTACCCAAAGCAACAGCATGTTAAAGACACTATCTGTGGCACCAACTGTGAATTATATTCCCCCAAAGTTGACACCATACCAGTGGGCAGCAACTTTGTAATGCTGTTCATATAGAATAAATCTCATTTTTAATAAAAATGTATCTTTAAGATATATACAACGATTACCCTAGAAATAGATTGGACTGTCTATTATATTGATATATACACAATCTTGGAAATTTGTCTCTAGTGCCTGGTTTACTATACACCAACAGAATTTAGAGCTCCATAAAAATACTTTATAACATTCAGGCAGCAATGTTCCTATTTCTTATGTGGATACATTGGAAATGTGGTTGGGGCTGTCATTCATCTTTGGCACTTAAATGTTTTTCACAAATAGTTGCTGCCTTAGGAAAGTATCAGCAAATAAAATGTTTTTATTTGGTTCTTTGGTGATACGTCAATAGACATTAAAATAAAAACTTCCTCTACTTAGGTGCTATAGCCCCCTTCAAAATGTTCTCAAGGGAGTGCTGAAGCTCCCTAAGGACCCTTCAGTGGGGGAGGAGAGGCAGAGCTGAGGGATTGTTGCCTCTTAAAAGGATGGATCTGTCTGTTGTCCACTTCGCCCTTATTGGGAAGGAGGCAGCACACTAGAATTTTATTGAGATGCACTCTCAGCCCGGAGGTGCATTGTCGACATGATCTGTGCCTCGTGTCTGCCAGCATGGGCGCGGGGGCACACATGTGCCTTGTCTCCAGACATCAATAAAACACAGGTGTCTCTTTTTTCAACAAACACAGTCCATGGTGATAGCTTTACCCACTGCTAAGTAGACTTTACACAACCATTCACTTACAATATACACGTATTTCAATAAGGAGGCCTAACTGGGCACTAAACATACACTTTTGATTTCCCAAATTGGATTTATGTGACCAGTTGTATTGCCTGGAATAGGTTCCCTATACAGGGAATCTTGACCCTTGTTCCTTTTTGGTAGTATAAGAATAGTATTAAAAGCAATAATTGCTCTTCCTAGCCCTCTTCCTTGCTTTAGTTTTCTTCATAGCACTTATCACTCGATCCACGATTTTATTTGTAGATTGTTTGCCTCTTTCCACTGGAAGGTAACCCGTATGCAAGAAGGCTTGGCTTCCTTTCCCCCCGCTCTGTTTTGGGAGTCTAGAACATGCCTGGCTCAAAGCATGCACTCAGTAAATATTTTTTGAATAAATGGAAAAACTAACTTTATCTTGATTACATCCCTCACTTCATTTAATTAATGCAATACTATGAGCAATATTGTTTATTCTCATATTTTTAAGAAAATAAGTGAATGTATTTTTCACATAGAGAGTTACAATACCACTAGAGCCCACCTTATCGTCTTTCAATACAACTTTCTAGTACAATGAACAAAGGCTTTCTAGAGAAATGACTGGTTCTAGATCTAGGGTAGGAAATGTATGGAATGAGACTGGAACAACTTGTTATGCGGAAAGCAAAAAAACTGTCCCAGACTACTTGAGTTGTGTCAAAGGTTTAAAAAGCCAACTTGAAGGGGCTCCCAGTGGCCAAAGATGGGGCAATATAAACATAAAAAGAATAACTGCAACAGACTGAAAACCTTAAAATGTTAAAATCTATTAGTTCATGATGATACTTCAACAACCAAAAAAACCCCTGATTACTCTTTATTCTGAAAGTGCTAAATTAAAGAATCAGGACTTCCAATTTCAGCCCAGAGATACAGAGAGCAGGGGCAGAATAATTCCCACAGTTTACAGCAGGAAAAAAGATGGACAAAATGCAAATTAAGTGAATTGTCTTGAACTTTCAGAGAACTGAGGTCACAGGGCAAATTTGGTGTCAAAGACAAAATGCACCTGACAAATAAGGAGCTGATTATATTCAGACTGTTAAAACAGGGAGAACATCAGATTCAAGGATCAGTGCTCTGGGCAGTGTCGTTTCACCTTTGACTTTTATAGGGAGAAGCAGATGAGTTCCAGCTGGGGGTGAACTACAGCTGGGGTTGTTTTGCAATCAGGGGACATCTCAGCCAGCTGAACTGTAACGGTCTGTCTCTGTGTCTACCTGGTCTCGCGGAAACCGTTGTGACTTTAGCTATTCACTCAGAAGGCAAAGAACAGGAAGTTGGCGAGGGGTGCAAGGGGAAGATTCTCTATCTGACTTTACCAGCAGGTTCAGGCAAAAGGTGAAAGGTCTGTGTTTGGCTTTGTCACCAGTAAACGCAAAAGTCTGAAGCCAGTCACGAAAAAGAGCGGACAGCAAGTATTGCCTGAGTCTTGTTGGGAGATGGGTCTTTGCGGTAACCCCTTTCCTGAAACAGAACAAGGGAGAAGCTTCTTAACTTTTGCAATCTGCTAGAAGCACAGGACTCAGGTCAGGTCCAAGATCTCCCTAGAGAGAGACAGGACCAGGGCATCTGCTTACCTGACGCAGACTACCAAATGCCGTGGAAGTGCGTGCAAAGATGCAGGCAGAAACTTTTAAGAATTCCAAAAGGCTGGGTATGGACTGGGGGTAAGAGTGTGAAAACCCTCGGGAGCCACAGACCTAGAGGAGGTTTACAAACTCCTACAGCTGGCCAGGGGAGGGGAAGAGCAGCCCCTCAGAGTATCACAACTATTCCTCAGATGGGCATCAGAAACTCCATTCCCAGAAACCTGGGAAAGGAAAATCTTATCTTCAGAAGAGCAGTAACAACTTTAGGCTTGAGAAGCTGGAAGCAATTCATTGCACCTGGGTATGGGGAATAGCCACGAAAAAGCAAGGGCTAGCCCTAGAAGAGGAGGGAAGAGTACAAAGCCCAGCCCGAGGTCTGTGGCCACGCCCCAGAGAACAGGGGCGCGGTGGCTCCCTGGGACTGAGGCTCAGAGAAGATCTCCATCCTTTAATCTCCTACCTCCACACCAACAGGAGTCAGGAAGAGATAACAGTGGAAAGCAGATGGGAGGGAAACACAAATCCTAAAGGGCACAGCTTTGCCAGATGACTTAGGGGCTGGGTGCCACTCTAAGGGACATTTGATTTGAACAAAATTGTTCATGTGGGAGGCACCTGGGAAAAGAAAGGGAATAATGTTTTATAAAGCCAATGAGCGACACTTTTGATTGGTATCCAGAGGTCTCCAAACAGAACTTTCAATCAAAGATTTCATCACCAAAAGATTCTGTGGCCAGGGCTAGACAGCAATTTGACAACCTTAAGAGCAAAGTAGACTCATTTCCCTAGTAAATCTCCCCAGCCCTGTCCCCCGGTTGCCTCTCCGTATCCAGCTCTCCCTCTTATCCTGCTGACGTCTCTCCTTCGGCACCTCCTCCTTCCTCTTCCCTTTATCCAGACTCCCTAGCCTTTCTCAATAATTTTCCTCCTTTTTCCAGCTGCCTGTAAGGATGCAACCCCTCCAAGAGCCAGGCATGCTCTGTGGAACTGAAGCCTTAATTCACCTTGTACCAGAGCTGAATTAAGAGCTATAATTATGAGACTGAGGTGATGGAGATGCTAATTAGCTTGATTTGGGTAATCATTTGCCATGCATATACCTGTATATCACAATCGTGTTGTACATCTTAAATATGTATGATTTTATTAGCCAATAATCCTTCAATAAACCTGCAAAAACAACAACAAAAGAGCTATAATTAAAGATTTCTCTAAACCCAAACAAGACCAGCAAATAATCATACAGAAATTTAAAATTCTTTTGGGAATATATGACGTAGGCTTTCCTAATCTATATCAACTAGTAGACGTGTCAGTCCAAACCTCAGATGCTAAATTCTGGATGGCAGAAACTGATTGGATTGACCCAGAAAGGAACCTATAGGAACCTTCTTTTGACAACAGAACTGAGGGGCAAAATAGGGCCAGAAAATTTGGTCAAACTCTCCTAAAAGCCACACTTGAAACATTTCCATTAAAAACTGGTAGGGCCATTTTAGAAAATAAAAACGAGAGAAAGCCCCGTTAGCTGAGCTACATCAGCTGGCAGAACATTTTCAAGGGGCCTTAGAACAAAAAAGAGACAAGACCCAAAGTCGACTATAGATTACAAAGCTAAGTAGTCCATTCCCCAACCAAACACCTGCTGACAGGGATTAGGATTGTAATTGGTATATACAAGATGAGGAATTGTTCCAGGTAGGAGAGAATTTAGATGTACAGGACCCCCTGAGAGCTGGTGATGACTGTACGAGTGTAACCCTGTGCACCTCATGTCTTGGTCGCTGACCTGACGGTTGGCTGCCTCTGTGCCCCCAGCAGGTGGAAAACCAGAAAGAACAGTCTTTAGGGATCAAATCCAAGTTCTTAGGACACAAAATCAACATGGAAGAGGAAGCTCATCTGGTTTCACTGCTGACCCACAGCAAAGGTTGTTCAATGGAGCCCAGTCCAAACAGTGAACTCAATGGTCAGTGAGGCTGGCTGGAACCGCAGACGCACAGGGCCTTTGCCTGTGTTCTCACCCGTGGCTCTCCGTCTTATGACAGATAACATTTTTAGACAGCACAACATAAAACAGTCACGCACAAGGTAGCAAAAAAGGGATGAAAGGGATGACCTGATCCAACCAAGGATGCCCAATAAATGGCACCAATGACAAAGCCAGTGACCAAACTGAGAATAACTAGCCAAGAAACCAAAACAAAGGCAGCAGAGTTCAGATCCTGTGCTGCCTCCCAGGCTTTCAGGCTCAGAGCAGCGAGACACAGGGGCTGTGAATGCTGTAGTGGGCTGAAGGCTGGGCTTGTGGAGAGCACAGCACAGTCTCTGTGGTGCGTCCACAGTAACTATGGAAATAAATGGAGACCAACCACGTGAGAACGAACAAAGGTTGTTTATTCAGAGCTCGCAAGGAAGCCAGTCACCATCACTTATGCTCCACAGAGACTCAAAGGCAGGCAGAGGAATGGGAAAACTTTCATAGTAGAAAAAAGGGAAGGCTTCAGATGTGCCCCAACTGGAGGTGCTGGCAGGGGAAGTTTTAGGCAGGCTAACTAGAAATGGAGCATGCCATGTCATTGGTTAGGGGTCAATATCTAGCTCTCTCTGATTGGCCCTAAGTTGGAATTGGGAACAAAATTAGGGAATCTGGTTGTTGTTTCTAGTATTTTTGTCGTGGATATATAATGTTTATATTTGAGGTATCTTTTTTTTTAATTTTGAAACACGGTCTGGTTCTGTCTCCAAGGTTAGAGTGCAAAGTGCAATGGCATGAGCATACCGCACTGCCCTCTCCATCTCCTGGCCTCAAGCAATCCTCCCACCTTAGTTTCCCAAAGTGCTCGGATTCCAGACGTGAGCCACTGTGCCTCATTCCACGTCATGTTTTGATACAGGCACATAATGTGCAATGGTCAGCTCATGGTAATAGGGGTACCCATCACCCCAAGCATTTATAATGTCTTTGTGTTAGGAACACTCCAATTCCATTCTCTCAGTTATTTCAAAGTATGCTCTAACTTGTTCCCTACAGTTACCATTGTGCTCTCAAATGCTAGATCTTACTCATTTTCTCTATATTTTTGCACACATCCCCACTTTATCCTCCCCTCCCTGCTACTCTCCCAAACCTCTAAAACTATCATTCTATCCTCTGTCTCCATGAGATCAATTATTTTAACTTTTAGCTCCCTCACACGAATGAGAACATCCTAAATTTATTTCTGTTCTTGGCTTACTTCACGTAATACAATGTCCTCCACTTTCATCCATGTTGTTGCAAATGACAGGCTTTCCTTCTTTTTAATGTCTGAATAATAGTTCACTGTATTCATATATGTGTACCACAATTTCTTTATCCATTCGTCTGTGGATGGACACTTAGGTTGATTCCAAATCTTGCCTATTGTGAATACATATCTCTTCAATATACTGATTTCCTTTCTTTTGTACATATACCTACAAGTGCAATAGCTGGGTCATATGCTAGTTCTATTTTTAGTTTTCTTATTTCTTTGCTTTTTATTGTTGTTATTGTGAGCCGAGCGCAGTGGCGTCATAGCTCACTGCAACCTCCGACTCGGGCTGTGGGCATCTCGCTGCCTCGGCCTCCAGAAGCCATTGGGATTATAGTGGCTTCTCCACGGCGCCTGGCTGGGTTTTTCCATTTTTTTCATGAGTCAGGGTCTTATTCTTACTCAGGTGAGTCTCGAACTCCTGACCTGAAGCAATTCTCCCTCTTCAGCCTCCCACCATGCTAGAATTATAGGCGTGAGCCACCGTGCCCGGCCTATTCTTAGTTTCTTGAGAAACCTCCATACTTTTTATCATAGTGGCTACATTAATTAACACTCCTACCCACAGAGTAGGAGGGCTCCCCTTTCTCCACATCCTCACCATAATTTTTGATTGGATAAAAGTCATTTTAACTAGAGTGAGATGGTATCTTCATTGTAGTTTTGGTTTGCATTTCTTTTTTTTTTTTAGGCAGAGTCTTTGTCACCCTCAGTAGAGTGCTGTGGCATCATAGTTTACAGCAATCTCAAACTCTTGGGCTCAAGTGATTTTCTTGCCTCAGCTTCCTAAGTAGCAGGGACTATAGGTGCCCATTACAACACCAAGCTATTTTTATAGATAGAAGCCTTGCTTTAGCTCAGGCTGGTCTCAAAGTCATGAGCTCAGGTGATAGATAGGTCCACCTTGGCCTCCCAGAGTATTGGGATTACAGTTGTGAGCCACTGCGTCTGGCCTCATTAGTTTGCATTTCTCTGATTAATGATGTTGATAATTTTTTTTACATACCTGTAGGTCTATTTTTAAGAATGTCTATTCAGATCTTTTGCCTATTTGTTAACCAGATTTTTTTCCCCTACTGAATAGTTGGAGCTCCTTATATATTCTGTCGTTAATCTCTTATCAGATGGATAGTTTGCAAATACTTCCCCCCATTCCATGGGTTGTCTACTCACTTATTTGATTGATTACTTTATTGGAAGAAGCTTTTTAGCTTGATGTGGTCCCATTTCTCTCCTTTGCTTTGGTTGACTTCACGTTTGAGATATTAATACTCCAGAAATCATTGCCCAGACCAATGTCCTACACTCTGTTTTCTCAATGTTTTCTTTTAGTGGCTTTATAGTTTCAAGTCTTTTTTTTTAATTTTTTTTTTTATTAAATCATAGCTGCATACATGAGTGCAATCAAGGGGTGCAATGTGCTGGATTCATATACAATCTGAAATGTTTCAAGTCTTAAATGTAAGATTTTAATCCATTTTGAATTAATTTTCTGTGTAAGAGAGATAGGAGTCTAGTTTTATCCTTCCACATAGGGATAACCTGTTTTCCCAAGACCATTTATTGAAGAGACAGTCCTTTCCCCACTCTATATTCTTGGAGTCTTTGTCAGAAATGAGTTCATTATAGACGTGTGGATACATTTCTGGCTCTCTATTCTGTTCCACGTGTCTGCTTTATGCCAGTTTCATGCTGTTTTGGTCACGACAGCTCTGTAATATAATGTAACATCAGGTAGTATGAGTCCTCCAGTTTTATTCTTTTTGCTCAGGATGGCTCTGGCTATCTGGGTCTTATGTGGTTCCAAATAAATTTTCAGATTATTTTTTTCTACTTCTGTGAAGAATGTCATTTGTGTTTTGATAGGGATTGCATTTAATCTGTGGATTGCTTTGAGTAGTATGGACATTTTTAGCAATATTTATTCTTCCAATCCATAAACATAAAATATATTTCCATATTTTTTTGTGGCCTTCAGTTTCTTTCAACAGTGTTTCCCAGTTTTCATCATAGAGATCTTTCACTTCTTTGGTTACATTCATTCCTAGGTATATTATTTGTAGCTATTATAAATGGGATTCATTTCTTGGTTTCTTTTTCAGATTGTTCCCAGCTGGCATATACTATAGAAATGTTATTGATTTTGTATATTGATAGATTTTTTTTTATCCAGCAGCTTTACTGGATTCATTTATCAGTGCTAACAGGTTTTTTTTTAGGTTTCTGTAAATATAGGATCATCTGGTCTACAAACAAGGATTATTTGACTTCTTCCTTCCCAGTTTGGATGCTTTTCATTTCTTTCCCTTGTCTAATTGCTCTAGGTAGGACTTCCAGCACTATATTGACTAATGGTAGTGAAAGTGGTGTCCTTGTCTTGTTCTATATCACAGAGGAAAGCCTTTCAGTTTTTCCCTATCCAGTATGATACTAAGTGTAGGTCTGTCCCATGTAGCTTCCATTGCGTTAATGTTTTGGGTTCTTTTGTTGTTGTTGTTGTTGTTGAGACAAAGTTCTACCCTAAGCCCTGAGCAGAGTGCAATGGCGTCATAGCTCACTGCAACCTCAGACTCAGGCTGTGGGCAGCCTGCTGCCTCAGCCTTCAAAGCAGCTGGGATTACAGGCGCTGGCCAAAGCGCCCAGCTGGGTTTTTCAATTCTTTTCATGAGTCGGGGTCTCACTCTCGCTAAGATAAGCCTCAAACTCCTGAGCTCAAGCAATCCTCCCGTCTCAGCCTCCCACAGTGCTGGGATTACAGGCATGAGCCACCGCGCCCAGCGATGTTTTGGGTTCTTATGAAGGCGCTGTCTTGCATGGATAGCTGTTGGATTTGGTGTTCCTACCAGCAGACAATGGCTGTAGCATACTGTTCACCATCTTGCTCTGCTTCCTCCAGACATTATCAGTCACTAATAAAGTCCCGGCTGCCTGGGGATGATTATTATAGGCATTAATGTTTGTCATCCTGGATTGTTCTTAGAGATAGTGCTCTGAATTCCTACAAGTCTAACTTATAAATAGCAAGCCAGTTCCTGGACTGTTTCCTGTAGTTAGATAATAGGCTGTTTTCCTGAGCTTATTGCTGCAGCTTGTGGGGCAGAGTTCTCTTTGTCATTGTTTGATGTTCGGTCTCTCATATAAATCTGAACTGGTCATACGTAGCAATTCTGTGCTTTCTGACAGATTATATGGTTTTACCTTGTTTGGTGCAGGTCTCACGTCCATCTTCAGTTGTTAGTTACTTTTTCTCCCTGTTGGTATCTCTTTGTTACCAATTCTCACTCTCTTCTAAGCTTCCATTGGAAACTTGGTTGTTTCTGAATCTCTCTTTCCCATTTCTTAACTTACTTTTCCTGTTTTTCATCTAACCCCTTTGCTGCATTTTGGTAGTTTCTTATTTCAATCTCCCAGCTTGCTCATTCTTCCTCTTTGTTTGTTTGATGTGTCAGTCCCTTTCTTGAGGATTTTCCCCCATAAATTTTATTTTTTCATTTTAGGAAGATAATGCATTGTGTTTTACAGATTCTGGGAATGTTAATCACTTTTGTTTAAAGTTCTCTTCTTATTCCTGCATTCATTCTTGGATTAAACCTTTGGATGTAAATTCTGCCATTGGTTACGTTTTCTGCTTCTTCTATGGTACTAAATTTCCTCCCACCATGGATAATTTTTGATGGTGTGTTCATCTTTGTGTTTGAAATTTCCCGTTAAAATACCTGGTATCTCTACACTGTGGGACCTTAGCAAGGGTTGCTCTAATATGTGGTAAGAATGGGCGGCAAGGGTGGATTGGATGGCTGGGCAGACTAGCTGGCCCTCCATGCTTGAGCAGCCTTTGTTTCTCTTGGCACTGGCAGCACCACCCCACCTCTTGGATCCCAGCTCCCATCTGCAGACAGATACCACCACCCCAGGCCCTGGCTGCTGCTTGGTCCCTTAGGAAGAGCAGGGGTGATACACGAGTTTTTATCTGCCTAGAGTGCCTCAGCTTAACACCCAATTCATTGCTTCTGGATCACCTTGAAGTTTTGGCTTCTACCACCTCAATGGATGAGACAGTTTGGATGGCATTTCCAATTGTTTATGGTAGAGCTCTCCTTCAAGGAATCCCCTGCTCCCACATGCATACACACCTAGTTTTTAGACAAAGAAATACATTTTATTTGAACATTTTCTGTCATTTATTTCTATTTGGTGTAGGAATCAGAAGATTGCTATATGTGTTTAGTCTGCAATCTTGACACTGAAAACTTTTTATTGCAGTTGTTAAAGAGTGATCCCAGGACCCCTGCAGTCCCTAAGACCCCCTTAGAGAGTCTGTAAGGTCCTTCCTTTTCTAACTTCATATTCATGTAAAGCTGCATTCTCTTCAGTACTTCAGTGGAAACAATATATTGTCTCTTTAATCAGACATCAGAGATTTGCACAAATATAGAACAATGCTGCTTTTATTAATTTTTTGTTGTTTTGAAATATACTTATACTTATTGTATAAATATAAATATACTTATTGTTTGAAATATACTTATTTTCATAAAACATTAACATGTACTAGGTTTCTTACTTCCTACATTAAATAACATTAAGATAAATATTCTTATTAAGGTAAGTTTCTACTACTTTTTGTTTTTTATAAGTTTCTTTGGACCATTTTTTTTTTCTTCTCTCATCGTCTTTGACTAATTTGGTGTCATACTTTGTTACCGCTCTTATAGTGAATGCATTGAAATTTTAATATTTAGATTTTGTTTTATAAGTCTAAATTTAATAAACATATTATTTCTCCTGATAAATAACAAGAATCTTTTAAATCTGATCATCTAATCTTGATTCTTATGGTTTTGTATTATGCTACAGTATTATTTATAAATTAATTTTACAGTCCTTCAGAAGAGAGAGTTATGTTTTTGTTTTGCATAATCAACATTAGTCTTTTACTCATATTTACCATTTTATTTGTTTTTCTATTCCTTGTTCAATATCAGATCTTCCTTCTGGAATAAATTTTTCTTCCTGAAGCACATATTCTAGAACTTATCAGTAAAAGTCTGCTGTAAACAATATCTTTACTTTGCACTTGTCCTTGGAAGATCATTTTCTCTGGTATCAATTCTACTTTGACAGTGATTTTATTTTCACTTGGTACTTTACAGATACTATTTTATTGTTTTTTCTTCCACTGTTGCTCTTTATAATGCAACTATCTATCTAATTCAGGGGGTTTCAAATCATTGTCCTAGCAGTACCAATGTCATTCTGGAGCCTGGTAGTAATGCAATTTTTA
The DNA here is from genome assembly GCA_963574655.1 of Perodicticus potto. Classification (NCBI taxonomy): domain Eukaryota; kingdom Metazoa; phylum Chordata; class Mammalia; order Primates; family Lorisidae; genus Perodicticus; species Perodicticus potto. Next base: position 38,962 of record CAUYRH010043759.1, on the reverse strand, counting down.
AAACCTTATTCCAGACCTACTTAATTTAATTTCTATGGTTGGAGCTCAGGAAGATGTTTTATTTATTGTTTTAAATTTTAGAGTAATATGAGGGTACATACAATTAGGTCACAGTGTGTGCATTTGTAAAGTGTAAGTTGTAGTTGTATCCATCACCCAGGAAGTGTGCCATATACCCACACATTGTTCCAGCTGGATAGAAACCTACGGAGCCGCCTTTTCACTCCCCCTTCTTGAATTTGAGTTCCTCTCTCATGTGAGCATTTGTGTTTAATCTACATGTTTCAAATTAGTATTAAGTACATATAATACTTGTTTTTCCATTCTTGTCATACTTAGGAAAATATTCTCCAAATTCATCCACATTATAACAAAGGACAAAAAAATCTCCATTTTTTTATGGCTGAATAGTATTCTATAGTATACTATGCCACAGTTTATTAATCCATTCATGTGTTGAACGACACTTGAGTTGTTTCCACATCTTTGCAATTGTAAACTGGGCTGCTATAAACATTTGAATACATATATCCTTTTGTTAAAATGACATTTTTCTTTTGGGTAAATACCAAGTGATGAGATTATAGGATCAAATGAAAGGTTGACTTTTAGTTCTTTGAGGATTCCCCAAATTTCCATAGAGTTTGTTCTAGTTTGCAGTCCCACCAACAATGTAGGAGTGTTCCTCTCTCTCTGTACCCACAACAGCATCTGTTGCTTTGAGACCCTGTGATGTGGGCTATTCTCACTGGGGTGAGGTATTATCTTAAAGTGATTTTGATTTGCATTTCTCTAATATTTAGACATGACAAGCATTTTTTCATGAGTTTTTTGGCCATTCATCTATCCTCATGAGAAAAAATTCTGTTCATTTTTCTTGTCCAGATTTCAATAAAATTGTTTGGTCCTTTTTGTTCATTTGCTTGAGTTCTTTGTAGATTACGGTTATTAGCCCTTTGTCAGATTTGTAGCATGCAAATATCTTCCCCCATTCTGAATGTTGTCTATTTGGTTTGTTGACTGTGTCCTTAGCTATGCAGAAACTTTTTAACTTGATCAGTCCTCATTTATTTATTTTTATTGTTGCTGCAATTGCCTTTAGGGTCCTGTTCATAAATTCTTTCCCTAGAGCAATGTTTTTAAGAGTATTTCCCAAAATTTCTTCTTGAGTTTTTATAGTTATATGTCTTAGGTTTAAATATTTTGCCCATAATAAATTAATTTTCATAAATGGTAAGAAATAGGTGTGGGTCCAGTTTCAGTCTTTTACATGTGGCTAACCAGTTCTCCCAGCACCATTTATTAAATAGGGATTCTTTTCCCCAATGAATGCTTTTGTTTGCTTTATCAAAAATCAGATGGTGATATGGACTGGTTTTACCTCTATGTTCTCTGTTCTCTTCCACAGATCTATGTCTCTATTTTTATTCCAATATGGTGCCATTTTGATCACTATAGACTTGTAGTATAGCCTGAAGTCTGGCAACATGATGCCTCTAGATCTATTCTTATTTTGTAGGCATGCATTGGCTATTTGGAGTTTTTTCTGGTTCCATAAGAAACATAGAACTATTTTTTCAAGATCTTGAAGGTATTGTGTCTTTGATTTGATTTTCAGCTTGTCTATTGTTGGCATATATGAAGGCTACTGATTTGTGAACATTGACTTTGTATCCTGAGACATTGCTGTATTTCTTGATCACTTTCAGAAGTCTCATGGTTGAGTCCTTGAGATTGTCTAAATATAATATCATATTGTCAGCAAAGAGTGATAATTCGACCTCCTCTTTCTCCATTTGCACATGCTTAATATCCTTCTCTTACCTGATTGCATTGGCTAGGACTTTCAGCACTATGTTAAATAGTAATGATGATACAGGCACATTCTTGCCTGTTTCTAATTCTAAGTAGAAATGCTTTTTAGTTTTCCATTCAGTATTATATTAGCTGTGATTTTGTCACAGATGGCTTCTATCAGTTTTAAAAATGTCCCATCTATGCCAATTTTCTTAAGTGTTCTTATCAAAAAAGATCCTGAATTTTGTCAAATGTTCTTTCCATATTTATTGACTAGATCATACCATCTTTGTTTTTACTTCTGTTTATGTGGTGAATTACATTTATTGATTTGCATAGATTGAACCAGCATTGCATCCCTTGGATGAAGCCCACCTGGTCATGATATATTATTTTCTTAATGTGTAGTGAATTCTGTTTGCTAGAATTTTATTGAGTATCTTTGCATCAATATTCATTAATGATAGTGGTCTGAAATATAAAGTGAGGAGGTCCAATATAAGTAAAATTAAAGTTTCAGAAGAATATAGGAAGTAGGGTAAAAGCAATATTTAAGGAGGTAATAGGTTATACCTTTCCAAAATTAATGGAAGTCACCAAACCTTAGATTCAGGAAACCTAAGTATTCCCAATTAAAATGAATAAAAATAAATTTATTTCTAAATTTACCATAGTCTATAGAACACTAAGGGCTAAAAGACTCAAAAGCAGCCAGAAATAAAAGATAAATTACCTTTATCCTTCAAAGGAATAACAATTAGATCACTGGCTCTCAGACTGTAGCATGCAAAAGAGTCACTTGGGGAACTTGTAAAAACACATTCCTACCAAACACCTTCTAATGAAGCAAATGTCACCGTGATACCAAAACCAGGAAGGACTCAACAACAAAAGAAAACTACAGACCATTCAGATCATTTCAAGGTCTAAAATGACTGATACCCATCTCGAGATCAACTGAAACTGTAGACCTCCATGCTGCAACCGAAGACTCAAATGCTTTCCAACAAAAGCAGACATAAAAAAGTCATTAAAAGGTTAGCTAAAATCAAAATAAACAAGTAGTATTCCCTTTTTGAAATTATTATGTATGTAGTAGTTAGATTTTTTTACAAAATAATGTACATTTTTAAGTATATCTAATTGAAGTTTTTGGAATGTGGCCTTATTTGATTACAGCTAAAGTAACACAGCCTTTCAACTCAGAAAGGTGGTGAACCAAGTCTATAGACAGGCCAGACATTTTATGTTGGGGTAGGGGATTTTAGGGTGTCTTTAAAGGTCCCCAGGGGTAACTGGTGTGGTTGGTTGCTGGGTGAGGTGGCCCTATCTGGCATCAGGAATGTTCATCTCAGGAGCCAGCTGCCTATGACACTGCGTAGTGTTCTTACATTACATGTGATTCTGGAAAGCACCTTCATTCCTTTTGGTTAATGTTAGCCAGCCCCTAAATCCTAGTTTGGTGCTCAGTCAAAATGCTAAGTTCCTTTGTTCATGAACTATTTGTTAAAGTGTAAAACGACTTGGGAATTATTCTGCACGAAATGTCAAGTGGCAGAATAAATAACCATTGCCTTCATTAATCCCTACGGGCAGCATCTGTCTGAGAGCTTTGCTTTTCCATAATGAAAATATGTCACTCCTGAATATATGTTTGCGCTATTGAGACTGAACAGTGAAATGAAATGACTTCTCCACTCAGCCGCAAGTGAAATATGGCAGGTTGTGGTGAATGAGGCACCAAGTGCTGTCGGAAGTTGAGACCTGAACTTTGAGAAGCCACAGGGAGGCTAAAATCAGCCAGAGGGGAGGGAAGTGTGTGATTAAAATGTAAAGCAATTCTCTAAACATAATTCATCTTAATTCCACCCCATTTATAAGAAAAAGCTTCTTTGGGGAGTACAGCTCAGTGTTTAAAAAATATGTGAGGCTTTGTTGTCCTTGAAGCCATGGTAATCTAGGGAAAGCCCAGGGGTGAGGGTTTGATGTGCAGAAATGGTGTTATTCGGACAGCAAAGAGCACAGGCTGCTGCAAAGATACAGAATCATAGGCCCTCGGAGACCAGCTGGCTCAGCTCATTCATTTCACAGGTGAGAAACCTGAGGCCCACAAAGGGAAGAAACTTGCCTAAGGAATCAAGGAGCCTGTGAAATTCTCACTCAGCGGGCCCGTACGCAGACTAGCTGCAAAAGGACATCTAGCTCTCTGTCCTCTGCTCTCTTTGGCCCAGAAGGCAGGAATTCCTTGAGGACAAGGCCTGATTTCCTCCCCACACAGCGCTAGGTACCTGGCAGCTGATGACGGGAACTGATGTATTGCTGGACTTTTCCCTAAGGTCCAGGCTGTCTTTTTTGTTTGTGTATGTGTGCATGGATGGGCGTGTGGATGAAGTGACCTTCTATTTTACGTAGATATCTTTATTTCAATTTTTTAAGTCAGAGCACAGAGGCCACAGGATAGCAGTTAAGAATACAAGCTTTGGAGACCGCCCATGTGGAGTTTAAATCCTCTCTGCCGTTTACCAGCTCTGTGACTTCAGGCAAGTTGTATAGGTTCTCCGTGAAATAGGACGAATCATCGTATCTCTCTACAGAACTGTGGTGAGACTTCTACAAGACAAGGAGCATGGAGTTAAGCAGCCGACAGTCTTAGCATCTAATGATGGTTGTCAGCATTTTTTCTTCCCTTTCATGTGAACTCACTCCCTTGTCAGTTCTCACCTAAACTCCATCCATTTGCGACACAACATTCTCATAGCCCAGTTCCGTGTTAAGATATTGTTATTCATCCTAGCTTGCAAAGATGGCTCCAGCCAGTGTTTTTCTCAATGGCAGAAGAGTGTGGACCACTGAGTGGGTGGTTAAGTTGATGTCTTCATTTTTTATTTTTTTTAAAATGGTCACATATGAGCAGGTGAGTGAAAGCCACTTTGAACCCTGGGCCCACAAGCCACAGAAATGGCATCACCCGGGTCTCTCTATCTTAAGAAGGGCCAAAATTTTCACAAGAATTTAAGACTTGAGTTTTAATGAATCTCATTGTTTCTTTTGTCAGAATGTGATTAGTGGTACAGCTTTTTATATTAAGCTTAGATTTCTATGAATAGAATTCAAATTTAAATATGTGGGAAGAAAATATTCTTGTTATATATAATCAAATTGTCTCTAAGTCCTTTTTTTAAAAAAGAAAAAGGGTGAATTGTAAAACTAGTAATAGCAGAGTAAAATAGTAAAATCAACAGGAATGTCAGGAAAAGAGAATCTCTCTGATTGTGGGGATAATCTGTTGTCAGCTATTTGCTTTCAAGACCCATGGTTCAAAAGCCTTGCAAATCAGAGACTGGTACCAAGTTTACCATCAGAATGTGTGATCTTCAAATCTATGGACTGTAGAAGCCTTAACATTGTAGATGGGTCACCAGGGGTTCTGCACAAAGCCTACATGTTGTGTGAATGTTCAGAAAGCCACATCTGTAGAGACAGAAAGAAGTTTGATATTTACCCAGGAAAAGGGAAAAATTACTAACTGGGCATGACGTTTCTTTTTGGGGTAATGGAAATGTTCTAAAATTAGATGTGCTATGTTTAAGAGCTATGCAAATTTTATAAAGGTCACATTGAAAATAGGTGGATTTTGTAAGAAATTATACCTCAATAAAGCTGTTGAAAAGGTTCAATTTGTACAAACTAATGAAAAATTCAATCTGTATATAGGTATTGATCAAATGTCATCCTTTCTATGAGGTCTGTTTTTAAAACTTTCCAGGCTGAATTGATTGGCCAGTCTTATTTATTCCCATAACTATTTTCTTGTGCTCGTAATTCATTCAACAGACATTAAATGGTCATCTACCACGTGTTGAGTACTGAGGGATGAGAAAGAGCAGGACAAAAGACATCTTTTGCTCCCCCACTTTTTTTTGTGTATTGTGGCAAAATACGTGTAACATAAAGTTTACTATTTTTAACCATTTTTAAGTGTGTGGTTCAATGGGATTAAGTACATTCACATTTTTGTACAACCATCACTGCTATCCATCTCCAGAGCTGCCTTTTCATCCCAACTGAAATGCTCTCCCCATTCAGCATGGACTCCCCATTTCCTATTCCCCCTGCTCCCTGACAACTACTCTTCTGCTTCCTATCTCTATGAATTGACTGCTCTATGTACTTCGTATAATATTTCTCCTTTTGTGTTGGCTTATGTCATTTAGTAGAAGGTTTATCTATGTTTTAGCATATGACAGAATTTCCTTCCCTTTAAAGGCTGCAAAATATTCCATTGGATGTATATGTAGTATTCCACATTTTCTTGATCCATTCATCCATTGTTGGGCATTTGGGTTACCATCATCTCTGGGCTATTGTGGATGATGTTGGTACGAACAGTGGTGTACAGTATTTGTTCAAGCCCCCATTTTCAATTCTTATGAATAAATACCTTGGGGTTAAGTTGCTGGATCCTATGGGGTATTCAATGTTAACATTTCAAGGAACTGTTTTCTGCAATGGCTGGACCATTTTACATTCTGACCAGCAATGCACAGGTATTCTAATTTGTCCACACCGTTGTCTTATTTTTATTAGTTTATTTGAGAATAGCCACCTTAAATGGTGAAAGTGGTATCTTATTATAGTTTTGATTTGTATTTTCATAATGATTAGTGATGCTGGGTATTTTTTCATGTGGTTAATGGTTGTTCAGATATATGTGTATTCTTTGGAAAATGTCTATTCAAATCCTTTGCCTGCTTGAAAATTTAGGTGGACTTTTTGAATTATCAGATTTCTTTATGTATTCTTGATAGTAAACCTTTATCAGATATGATCGGTTTATATTTTCTCCTATTCCATAGGTTGCCTTTTCATTCTATTCATAGAATTCTTTGATGTGCAGATGTATTGTAAATTTTTATTAAGTCTACTTCATTTATATTTTCTTTTTTGGCCTGTGCTTTTGGTGTTATATTCAAAAAAATAATTATCAAATTCAATGTCATGAAGCTTTTCTTTCCTCTATGAGTTATTTATTTATTTATTTATTTAGGGATAGAGTCTCACTTTGTTGCCGTTGGTAGAATACCGTGGCGTCATAGCTCACAGCAGCCTCAAACTGCTGGGGTGAAGCAATCCTCTTGCCTAAGTTTTTCTACTTTTAGTAGAGACAGGGTCTTGCTCTGGCTCAGGCTGGACTTGAACTCTTGTGCTCAAGCAATCCACCTGCCTCAGTCTCCCAGAGAGCTAGGATTACAGACATAAGCCACTGCACTCGGCCTTGTCTATGACTTTTATGTTAATAGTTGTAGCTCTTACATTTAAGTATTTAATACTTTTTGAGTTAATTTTTATATATGGTATAAAAAAGGTAAGGATACAATTTTATTATGATGCATGGGACATCCAGTTTTCTCAACAAAATTTGTTGAAGAGACTGTTCTTCCCCGTTGAATAGTCTTGGCAACCTCAGTGAAAATTATTTGACCATAAATGTGAGGGCTCATTTCTGGGCTCTTTATTCAATTAGACTGTTTTTATGCCAGTACTGCCATGTTTTGATTACTATAGCTTTGGTTGTAAGTTTTGAAATCAGAAAATTTAGTCTCTGACTTTGTTCTTTTTCAAGATAATTTTGGCTATTCAGGGTCTCTTGAAATTCCATATGAATTTTGGGATGGGTTTTTCTATTTCTGCAAAAAACAAAACTGGCAATATTGATAGGGACTTCTATTGAATCTGTAAATCATTTTGAGTAACAATGACATCTTAACAGTATTATGTTTTCCAATCTGTGAACACAGAATGTCTTTCCATTTATTTATGTCTTCTTTAATTTCTTTTAGCATTTTTTTTGTAGTGTTCAGTGTACAAGTATTGTACATCCTTGGTTGAGTTTATTCCTAAGTATTTTACCTTTTTTAAAAATTTCAGGTCAATGGGAGGTGCAAGCAACCAAATCACAATATTTGAATTTGTTAGGTAGAGTCCCTCTTGTAGTGATATCCTGCACCCAAAAGGTGTGCCGTACATTGTGCCCATTCAGTGGGAGCACCCCCAATCCTCTCTCCCTTCCTCTTTCCCCTTCCCTCTTTCCCCACACCCCCAACTTGAATTGAAATGAGTTTTTCTCCTATGTGGGCGTGAATTACATTGATTAATGGCTTCATGTTAGTATTGAGTACATTGGATATTTGCTTTTCCATTCTTGTGCTACTTACCTAAGCAGAATGTGTTTCAACTCCATCCCAGTTAATACAAAAGCTGTGAAGTCTCCATCTTTTTTATGACTGAATAGTATTCCATGGTATACATATACCACAGTTACTAATCCATTCTCGGGTTGATGGCATTTAGGCTGTTACCAAATCTTGGTGATTGTAAATTGAACTGTATTTGTCCCTCTGATAAATTTTGTTTTTTTCTTCTGGGTAGATACCTCATAGTGGAATTGTGGGATCAAATGGAAGGTCTAATTTGAGTTCTTTAAGGAGCCCCCATAGTTTTTTCCCAAGGGGCTATATGAGTTTGCAGTCCCACCAGCAGTGTAGAAGTGTTTCCCTCTCTCCACGTTTGCACCAGCATCTGCACCGTTGGGACTTTGTGATGTGAGCTAATCTCAATGGGGTTAGGTGATATATCAAGGTGGCTTTGATTTGCATATCTCTGATCATTAGAGACAATGAGTATTTTTACATATGTTTGTTTGCTGTTCGTCTGTCTTCTTCAGAGAATGTTCTGTTCATGTCTCTTCCCCAGTGATAGATGGGACTGTTAACTCTTTGTTGATTATTTTACCTTTTTTTGATGCTATTGTATTTAATTTTTCGTAATCCCTTTTTGGACTGCGTATTTTTCATATACAGAATACAGCTGAGTTTTGTTGATTTTTGCATCCTGGCACTTTATTTAATTAGCTTATTCTAAGTTATGTATTGGCGTGGGTGTGTGTGTGTGTGTGTGGGTGTGTGTGTATATGCATGTGTGTTTAATCTTTAGGATTCTGTAGATGTAAGATTGTGCTGGGTCACGCCTGTGGCTCAGTGAGTAGGGTGCTGGCCCCATATACTAAGGGTTGTGGGTTCAAACCCAGCCCTGGCCAAATTGCAACCAAAAAAAAAATATATATCCAGGTGTTGTGGCAGGCGCCTGTAGTCCCAGTTACTCCGGAGGCTGAGGCAAGAGAATCGCCTAAGCCCAGAAGTTGGAGGTTGCTGTGAGCTGTGTGTTGCCATGGCACTCTACCGAGGGCAATGGAGTGAGACTCTGTCTCTAAAAAAAAAAACAGATTGTGCTATCTGCAAACAGAGATAATTTTACTTCTTCCTTTGCAATGTGGATGTCTTTAGTTATTTTTCTTGCCTAATTTCGCTGGCTAGAATTTCTAACACTATGCTGAATAGAAGTGGTGAAAGCAGACTTCCTTGTCTTGTTTATATTCATAGGGAAAAGATTTCAGTTTTTTACCACTGAGTGTGATATTAGCTATGGGTTTTTCATATATGGCCTTTATTATGTTGAGGGTTTTTTATTCTATTCCTAGTTTGTTGAGAGTTTTTATCATAAAAAGGGTGTTGAATTTTGTCAAATTTGTTTTCGTGTCAATTGAAATGATCATGTGTGTTTAATGTTATGAATATTGCTGTTTTCTTTCCAATCTGTTAAGTATATATTACATTGATTGAATTTTATATGTTGACTTGCCTTGTATTCCAGGAATATACCCCACTTCAGCAAGGTTTATAAACCTTCTAGTATGCTGCTGAATTCAATTTGCTAATATTGAGGATTTTTATGTGAATATTCATAATAGATATTGATTACTATTTTTTCCTTATAGTGTCTGTCTGGTTTAGGTATCAACATAACATTGGTCTTATGGAATCACTTAGGAAATTTTTCCTCTTCTTTACTTTTTTGAGAAGAATTTGAGAAGGACTGGTGTTAATTATTCTTTAAGTATTTGAAAGTATTCACCTGTGAAGCTCTCTAGCCCATAGGTTTTCTTTGTTGGAAGGTTTTTGATTGCTAATTCTGTATCTTTATTAGCTGTAGATTTATTCATATGAGGTCTAATATTTGTAAGTATTAATAGGTTATGTTTTTCTATTTTGTGTCTAGGCTATCTAATTCATTGGCATACAATTATTCATAGTGTCTTTTAACTTTTATAAATCCAATAGCAACATCTCCCACTTTAATTTCTGATTGTAATAACTTGAGTCATCTCTTTTTCCTTAGACAATTAAAGCTTTGTCAATTTTGCAAATCATTTCAAAGAACCAAATTTGGTTTTATTTATTTTTTCCTATTGTTTTTCTATTCTCTATTTTATTTATCCCTCCTTCGATATTATTTCCTTTCTTCTAGCTTCGAGTTTATTTTGTTCTTCTTTTGCTAATTTCTTAAGATTTAGACATAGGTTGTTGATTTGAGAGTTTTATTCTTTTTAAATGTAACTGTTTAGAGCTATAAATTTCTCTCTTAGCAATGGTATTCCTACTCTCATAAGTTTTGAATGTTGTGTTTTCATTTTATTTGACTTGGGATATTTCCTAATTTGCCTTGTAACCTCTTCTTTGCCCATTGTTTTTTTTTTTTTTTTTATGAATGTGTCATTTAATTTCCATATATTTATAAAATTTTCAGTTTTTCTTTAGTTATTGATTTCTACTTTCATTCCATTGTATTTAGAAAAGATACTTTGTATGATTTCAATTAAAATTTAAACAATTTAAAGTCTTAAAACAATGAAACTTATTTTGTGCAACATGGTGAGACCCCCCCCTTGAAAAAAATATTTTTTAAATTGACCAGAACATGATGGTGCATGCCTGTAGTACCAACTACCTGGGAGACTGATGTGAGAGGATTGCTTGAGCCCAGGAGGCTGCAGTGAGTGATGATTGTGCCAATTGCACTCCAGTATGGGTAACATGACACGATCTCCTAAAAAACAAAAACACTTATTTGTGGCATAACTTATGGTATATCCTAGAGAATGTTTTATGTATACTTGAGAAAAATGTGTATTCTGTTATATCTATTATTAAAAGTAGATATTAAAGTCTCCAATACTGTTATAAAGCTATGTAGTTCTCCTTGCAAGGCTGTCAATGTTTGCTTTGTGTATTTTGAAGCTGTGATTTGTGGTGCATATGTGTCCATAATTGTTATATCTTATTGGCATGTTGACTCTTAACATTATATAAATGACCTTCTTTGTCTTTTGTAAAAGTTTTTGACTTAAAGTCCATTCTGTCTAATATCAGTATATTCACTTCTGCTCTTTTGGTTACTATAATATTTGCACACAGTATCTTTTTTCCATCCTTTCAATTTCAGCCTAATTGTGTTTTTGTTTTGTTTTGTTTTTGTTTTTTGAGACAGAGTCTCACTTTGTCACCCTTGGTAGAGTGCCATGGCCTCATAGCTCACAGCAACCTCAAACTCTTGGGCTCAAGCAATCTTCTTGTCTCAACCTCCCAAGTAGCTGGGTCTGTAGGCACATACCACAATGTGCAGCTATTTTTCAGAGATGGGATATCGCTCTGGCTCAGGCTGGTGTCAAACTCCTGAGCTTAGGCAATCCACCCACCTCAGCCTCCCAGAGTGCTAGGATTACAGGCATGCGCTACCGTGCCTCGCTAATTGTGTTCTTAGATCTAAAGTAAATCTCTAGTAGACAGGATATAGTTGAATCATGTTTTTTATTCCATTCTACCAGTACGTGCCTTTTGATATAGATCAAATGTAGATGTATTTACATTTAAAGGAATTGCTAAGAGTAAAAAACTTACTTTTGCCATCTTTCTATTTGTTTTCTGCTTGTCTTGAAGCTTTTTTTTTTTTTATTGCTTGTTTCCTCTAATACTGCCTGCTTTGGGGTTTAACTGATATATATATATATTTTGTAGCGACCTCATTAATTCCCATCCCAATTCCTCTTGTGTATATGTCCTATAATTTTTTTTGAAAATATAATTAATGTGAGGATTACATATAACACTCTAAAGTTATAACAATCTATTTTGAATTGATAATAGCTTCAATTGTGTGTACAACTACTTCTTTACAATTCCATTCTTCCCACTTTATGTATTGATGAAACAAACTACATCTTCTTATATATATACACACTGACATAGATTTATAATTCTATGTAGTATCTTTTAAATCACAGAAGTTAAAGAGCTATGAACAAAATTACTATAATATTGGGTTTTGTATTTGAACATGTATTTACTTTTATCAGAACTTATATTTCCTCCCTCATTTTTGAAGGACATTTTGTACTGGTATAGGATTTTTTTTCCTCTTTTTTTTTTTTTTATTAAATCATAGCTGTGTACATAAGTGCAATCATGGGGTACAATGTGCTGGCTTCATACATAATCTGAAATATTTTCATCCAACTGTTCGACATAACCTTCATGGGATTTTCTTGGTTATTTTATGAAAACATTTGTATTCTGCATTTAGTAAGTTTCACCTGTACCCTTCTAAGATGCACCATAAATGTGATCCCACCATTTACCTTCTCTCCACCCATCCTCCCCTCTTTCTTCCCCTCCCTTGCCCCTTTCCCCATATTCTTGTGCTATAATTGGGTTATAGCCTTCATATGAAAGCTATAAATTAGTAGTAAGTAATTATAGTAGTGCTGAGTACATTGGATACTTTTTCTTCCATTCTTGAGATACTTTGCTAAGAAGAATGTGTTCCAGCTTCATCCATTTTTGTATTGGTGTAGAATTCTTGGTCAACAGATGGGTGTTGTTCCCAGAACTTTAAATATTATTCCCCTGCCTTCTGATGTGACACCAGTTTATAATTTTATTGAGGCTTCCCTGTATGTGAAAAGTCACTTGTCTTTTGCTTCCTCTAAGATTCTCCCTTTGGCTTTGACTTCCAATAGTTTGATTATAATGTATTTTGATGTGGGTCTCTTTAGGTTTATCTTTATCAGAGTTAAGCTCTTGTATTTATAGATTCATTTTTTACTTCAAACTTGAAGCATCTTCAGTTTTTTTTTTTCTCCAAAAATAATCTCTCCTTTCTCTTTTCTTCTGGGATTTTCATAATATGAGTATTAGTTCTTTTCATGTTTAAGGGACCCACTAGTCCCTTAAATTCTGTTCGTTTTCTTTATTCATTCTTATTTTGCTCCCTGCACTTGATAATTTCAAAAGTCCCATCTTCAGGTTTATTGATTCTTTTGTCTACTTGCTCAAATCTGCTATTAAACTTCTAGTGAATTTTTCAATTCTATTATGTTTTTCATTTCCAGAATTTTTGTTTGCTTCCTTCTTATAATTTCCATCTCTTCATATGCTCATTTTGTTCATGTATCACTTTACTGATTTTTTTCTTTGGGTTTTCATCCATATTTTCCTTTAGCTATTTGAGCACATTTATTACATTTCTTTTAAAGTCTAGTAAGTGCAGGGTCTGTTTCTTCAGGGAAAGTTTTTGCCACTGTTTTCTTCCTTTGAAAGGGCCATATTCTCCTGTTCCTTGTATATCTTGTGGCTTTTTGTTGTTACAACAAACTGGATATTTGAAAAACAGCCACCACCCTCAGTCTTTACAGACTGTCTCTGGATTAGGGCAGTTCTTCACTAATAAACTGGGCATAAGTCTTACGATCAGCCCAAGGTGAAAGCTTAGGGTCTTCTCATGCATCTTGCCTGAGTATACATCTTGGTTTAGGCCTGGGTGTCCAGTATTTTGATTCTTCCATTTTCATGGCTGATTTTGAATGTCTTAATTTCCTAAAGAGTCTTAATCCAGCTTCTTTTTAGAGATTTAGAAAGTCTATTATATACCTCTGCCTATAACTTCTTGACCCAAGGCCTCTGTAGGCCTATAGTCGCCCTGCAGCTTTCATGAGCAGTGCCTTTCTACATGAGGTTCAAGTTTGGTAAAACATACCATTCAGGAAGCTTCCAGACAGGTTAGGACATTGCCAATTAGTTCTCCTGTGTTCCCTCTGGTTTGGGGTAGGGAGGGTAGGGGAATTGGTAACTGAGATGCTACCTCCTCCAGATTAAGACTATGCTGTAAGAGAGGTCAAGAACAAATTAAAACACTAAAACATTCTACCATTTTAAGTGACTATTTCTCAATCAGGTGTTAACGTGTTGCTGTATGTAGACCTTCACCTATAATATTTTATAGCACTAAAGTTATTTTAGGCAAGTTTAGTTGTGTAGGCTATGTGTGTGTGGGGGTGGGTGGGGGGAAATGAGGGCTGGAAACTTCCTAGTCTATTATTTTGCATCATCTCTTGCTTTTGAATAGCTTGTATTTGATGAGATAATTGCACAGAGGACATGACCAACTGCTATGTCAGAGATACACACAAGGTGCTCTTAAAAAAAGAGAAAGAATCCCTCCTTTTCTTGGGAGCAATCTATTGATAGAAGGCTTCCTAGAGGAGGAATAATTGAACTGAGCTTCTGGAGCATCCCGGGTAAAGGAAACATCAAAAACAGGCAGGCAAAGGCTGAGAAGGGTAAAAGTACTAGGACAAAATAGAATTTGAATGATGAGGAATGCAAAGGGACAAAGAGGTACAAAGAAGGCCATTTGCCAAGTCAAGTTGATCAGATTTGGTTTTGAAAGAGATGGGAAATGTTGAAATTAGGTAGGGAAGTGTCACAGTGAGACTTGCCTTTAAGAATAAATGACTCAGCAGTGACTTTTAGGATGGATTAGAATAGGCCAAAAGTGGAGTAGGGTCACTAGTTAAAAAACTCCTAAGATAGCTGAGAGAAATTATGGTGGTCAGAACCATAGCAGTGGAGATGGGATAGAAAGGAAGAGATATCCAGAAGACTTGACAGAATTTAGTGGGGCAGGAGAAAATGGCACAAATGATGGTAGCATTTCCAAGTTGTAGAGTTGTCAAAGGAACCTTTCTGAAGACATAGGAGATAGGTTATTTTTAAATGATTAATTTTTAGATCACATAAGACATTATGGTATGTTTGTGATTTAAAACTAAGTGGAACTTAGAGGATAAGGCTCATGCCTTCATTGGCCACCTGCCCAATTGCAGCTCTTCTTCAGAGACCACTCCTGCAAGCTTGGTGTGTCTCTTTTCAGTCCTTGTTCTGTGCATTTTGACACCCTGAGAAAATGGAGAGTATTGCTTTTTAGATGTCTGACTTACATATTTCATACTTCATGTATCACTTTATATTTTCCCCATATAACCAAAACCAGTATTTTAAAAGTTGTTCTAAAGCTGTGCACATAAGTTTACTTCATTCCTTTTTGACTGTTGTATAGTATTCTATAGACTCATCTAATGTCCCCACTGATAAGTATCTAGTTTTCCCCCAAATCTCCTGTTCTAACAAATGATGCTAACAGTGGATATACCTTTACATATCCAGAAGCAGTCAATGAGAAATGGAATTACTGGATCCTAGGATGGACACTCTTATTGTCAAACTGCCCCCCACATGGCTGTTTTGATTATACAGTATTCCCAAGTACTCCTTACTCCACACTCTTTATACTTGAGGTGATCAAAACTTTTTTTTCTGAGTGATACTAATATATCATTGCTTTAACTTGCATTTCTTTGCTCACAGATGAGATTGGATATAGCTTTGTGGTCATTTATGTGTCTTCTATGAATTGCTTGTTTTTATCTTTTGCCCCTTACTCTACTGGGCTATATTTTTCTGATGGAGTTGTAAAACCAAATACTTTATGCCCTAATCTGTCAGTTATTTTATGTCAACAATATCTTCTTTAGTCTCATGTTCATCTTTTGTTTATGATGTCTTGTTAATTTTGATGGAGACAAATGTATCAGTCCTTTCCACTTCAGCTCATGTGAGCTCAGACTTATGAAAAGCCTGCTGATGCCTATTGTCATTGGTATACTCACTGCATATTTCCTTCTATCATTTTGATTTTTTTAAGGTTTGAAATTGATGTGTCAGTGTGAATTTAAGTCGAATTATCTAAATGTCAGATGATTGTTTCAAAATGAAGCAGAAATAAAAATCTACACTTAAGATACAGGTTGTGGACTTAGTGTGAAGGAGATATTTGAAACCATAGGCCTAGGAAAAAAGGAACTGCCCAGAGAAAGCATGTAAAGCAAAAAAGAAATGGGCTGGACGCTGACCTGAAGTATACCAATTAACAAAACTGTCTGAACAAAAGGATATATAGGAAACTAAAAGGGAACATCCAGGGAGATAGGAGGAAAGCCAGGAAATGGATAAAAAGAACCAAGGGAGGCAAGCTTTAACAAGGCTTAACAAGCTTTGACAAGGTTTGAGTAGCCATTGCCATCGTTATGACATCCATCCATCTATATCATAACAATTATTTATGGGTTTAATTTCTTAAGGGAAGTGGTAACCAGGTACCAGGTCTCGCTTTTACGTTCCTGGAATGGCATGCATTTCATGCCCATAGTGGCATTCATCCATCTGACATGGTGTAATTAATCTACCAATTAATCTGCAAAGGCTTATTTAATGAATACATTTTGATATCGTCCTCTTTGCCTAAACCAATATATCAAAGCAAATCTTACAACCAAGCATTTTAAGAAAGTACTGTGACCTTTTTACTCAGCTGTATAATCAAGCTGGAGAACTGCCTTCCCGTTCTCCTTCGTTTGGTCCTAGCCTTTAAAGGGGTCAAAGTGGCATCCGTGAAGGTGAAACTTTAGGAGAAATGTGGAGGCTTTAGCCATGAACCTGTGCTGATTTGAGAGGAATTTGGAGTTTGCTCAGAAACACCAACAACTCTTAAATGTACTCCTTAACTACCTTGGAGACAGCATATTGGCTATTGTTCTCCTGACATTAGTTATCTTGTGAATTTATGAAGCAACTTTTCTTGAACTGTCAATCTGAAATTGTCTGTAAAATCTGGTCCACAGGGTGAAGGGATGGAATTATTCATAAGATAGTCTCTACTACAGCACATGGTAAAATTACTCACTCAGGGTATAATTAAGTCATAGACACATTGGTCCAAATGTGGACAGAGGTGGAGAAGAAATCATTCCTTTTCCAATTTGGGTGCTTTCTGATGTTTGACATGCATCTGGTGTGTTAATTCATGAATACAGGGGAACTCAGGGACCCTGTAAAGGGAAGAGAGGTGTTTTTTCCCCCTCAGGAGAACTAGAGAATAGCTGGCTGGGGGAAAAAGGGATAAGCATAGTTTTAAAAGTTTAAGGTTGTAAACAAGATGGACAAGAGTGAAATCTGCTGGGTAAGGAATAAAGTTGGAGCCTGAGAATGGCACAAACACAGCCCGGTGTGGGGGGGTCAGGTGGGATGTTTCTAGACTGCATGTGCTGGGTGGGGCCAGGCTGACCACCAGCAGACTGACCCCCACCACGATCAGAAGCTCTGCCTGATGGCCTCCTTGGCAATCCCCGTGTCAGCTGTCCTCGAGTGGCTGTGTGTGATGTGGCCTGGTAAGTGCACACCCAACCCAGTGAAATACACACACTCACATGTTGCAGACAAAGGAAAATTTATTGAGACAGACAGAAATGCACCTACTCAGGACTACAGTTAAGTATTTACTATTAACCCAAGAGTCGTGTTCACATTCCAGATAAGTCTATGTGGAATAGCATTCAGAATTTACTAGGTTTTGCTACATCACTATTTCATCTACAATAGGGACAACAAACTGACGCTCAGGATTTGATGGGCTCTTGTTACACATTTAACAGGGACAGACATCAGTGACTTTGAGAAAAAGGTATATAAAAAGACTAAAACCACCCACTGTAGAATGGCCTCTGGGATGTTACTGTACAGTGTGGTCGAGGTTACAAACAATGTGAATGGTATCCTGGGAAGAGCAGGGCGGACCTGGACAGGCATGTTGTCACTTGCTGCTATGGGTAGAGAAATGGGCATAAAGAAGGGGAAACTGACACAAAATCTCAAATTCAGTGTAAGGTATTTCCATGTCTAGAATATCTGTAGAAACAAAAGACATTAGTATGCAAGATAGTCTACCATGGTGGAAGAAAATTCTGGGACTTAAGTTAGATGGCAAGGAAATGGTAAAAAGAACTGTTTGTGGAGTAAAACTGTTCAGTAAAGATTTTCCAAAAGTGAGTTAACGAGGATTCAACTTAATACCTGTCTCAAGGGGCTGGATTATCACAATACTATTCTTTAAAACAAATCAATATTTTATGTATACGTGGTCACTGTAACTAAAGGGCTCCTTCCAAAAAGAAGAAAACAAACTTCTACTTCTGAGGACAAGATAACTCAACCTAATCTTTAGCACTTGTGCAAAGTACTAAATACCCAATGCCATCATGCCAAAGTGAGGCATAGAAGATAGTGTTAATGTTGCTGCATTGATTTTGGGTTCTAATCTTAGGAGAGCTTTTTATGTAATATTTTAATGAATCAAAACATCTTCTTGGAATGTTTCTGAAAATGGCATCCTATTACCTTACTGGGAATTGTCTACTGAGCACTCTTCTCCGTCATTAAGTTAATGCTAAGGATCTTTAAGTGTCATCTTAATTTGACACTTGTCATAAGATAATTAGGCAAATTAAAATCAGTAGTTCACCCTGTGCCTAGAAGTTTTTCTAAGTGAAATCAATTTGTCGATTTTAATTTGTTCTCTTGTGCATTTTTCCAAGCTCAGAGGAGATAGTAATAGAGGTTTTCTTTGATGATCTAAACTGAGATTTTTTTAACATCTTGATTTTTTGGTATACTTTATTGTAATTTAGCTACAATTAAGCACCTGTTTTCTCAATTATGATATCAAAGTTTTGTTCACATGGAAAAAAAATATTGAAACAGAGGTGATGGAGTTGAGATCCCAATATGCTTGCCTAAGGTCTGTTTCTGGGGAAAGTAAGAACAAAACCTCAGGGTTGTGGCTGCAATTATCTTTGCCAGGCCAAAGGATGTAGCTAAGTCAAGGATGTGCATTCCCTATCTGAAACCAACTCTATCGTCCAGCCAGTGCAAGGAGTAGAAAAATGCTAATTTAAAGTGGCTTGGTACATTCAAATAACCATTTGGAGTGGGAGATTGGTCAGCTTTCAGTAATCACGGTTTGGCTGAACATAGTTCTTGCCTG
Organism: Perodicticus potto; assembly: GCA_963574655.1. Classification (NCBI taxonomy): domain Eukaryota; kingdom Metazoa; phylum Chordata; class Mammalia; order Primates; family Lorisidae; genus Perodicticus; species Perodicticus potto. The sequence goes on along the minus strand of CAUYRH010043759.1, from coordinate 20,056 downwards.
AGTTTATTTTATATGTTTGTCTTGTAGATAGGCTGACGCTCATGGGAAAGGCAAGAGGCAGAAATGTGGACCAGACAGCCTTTCTGGTGGCTGGTTAGGGCATCCAGGTATGGCAACCAGATGGGGCAGGACCTGAAGGAATGGTACTGAGCTGAATAGGGCCACTTTGAAGATGACTCTTTGGTACTCGTATTTGGGAGAGCTTGATTGATAAGGAGAGAAATCCTAAAAAATGTAGAAATGGTAAATTTACTGACTTTAAACTAGACTCCAAGGCGTTTAGGGAAGAGAAAAACAGTGGTGAAAGGCTTTCTTTGTTAGTATCCTCACATTTGGGGGGTACAGAATCGGCTCTTAAGAACCCAGTGCTAGATTCAATGTGCTCCTGTGAAGTTTACTGTAAGCCCCCATTTGAGATCGTTTGCCTACGATGGTTGGTTTACAAACAAAATACGTATAACTTTACAACTTTTATGACCTCATGATGAAGTATAGACAGAAAGGGGGCAAAAGCAAAACATTGAGTTCAGACTTTTAGATTTTCTTCTCTTAAGGAAAACCTTGGTACTATCTTCTTAGAGAAAAGATATGTGGGTGTGCTTTAGAAAAAGCCCTTGAGTAGGTGGGGAAGGAAGGAGCCTGCTGCAGACGGGACCATGCTGCCCCAGGGGGCTTTGAGCATAAGTGAGAGAGATGGCTTGTGAAGCTGCCCACGTGGGAGTCTCATGGCTTCTGTGAGGAAAGCGATTTAGGAAGACAGAGGCCTCCAGCAACCCTGCTGATGACAGAGAAGAAACCTCCTCAGGCTCAGGCTAGACGTGCCAACTGGTAGTGCAAAAAAGGACTTCGATGTAAATTTCTGATTCCGGAAATTTTGTTCCAGGTCTGGACAAGCTGACAAATTTATAATTGTGTCAAATGAGTTTTTAATTTTTCCGAGAGATGTGTGTGCAGGGTGTATACACACACACACGTTCTCTTCTGTACGTACATTTTAATGTGTGTACAGAGAGAAGCATCCAGATGCCAATTTTCAATAAAGCAAATGATTTCCCCAAAGGGACTCTGGACTGAATTAAGGCTATTGTTTGTAGGAAGCCAGATATAGTGATGTGAAAAACTAATTTTTAATAAACACCAGGAATGGTGGGTTCAGGGAGGAAAAGGTACAGTGTGGTGTTTCTTTTCACGACATCTACAGGACACAAGAAAAGCACTTAGACACTGTAAGGCTGGGAACCATGCTGTAACAACCACCAGTGTGGGTGATCAAAAAGGGTCTTTGACATTTCAGAGGGTGGGGGCTCCCTGCACTGTCAGAATTCCACATAAATCACATGCGTGTTGCAAAAATCTCATGGGAGGGAAAAGGAGGCTCTACTTAAGCCAGCTATGTCCCTGTCCCCCCCCAAACCCAAAACAAAACACCCTTTCTCCCACACAAACCTATGCAAAATCAGAATGTTCTGGGAACAAGCAGTTGTCTTCCAAACCTCAGGTCGGGTATAGAGAGCAACAGAGAAGAGACCTTGGTGCTTTGGAGTCTTAGATACAAATGCAGGATAGGAAGTGACTTGCAATTTTGTGCAAAACTCGTGTCCTCTTTCTTGCGGGCACTACCATATGTACCCAACCTCATCCTCTTTGTCGTCATCCTCATCCTCGTCATCCTCTGTCACGGCCCGGGTGTGCACCCGCAGCTTCCCATCTCTGTCCTTTGGTCCCAGCTCCCGTTCATCCTCTAGGTCATCGAGCAGGACCACTGAGCCGCCACTGCCAAAATCCCCTGAGGTTTCCTGCTCCTCCTCTGAAACACAAAAAGGTTTAGGGTTTGTTTCTGCTTATACCTCATGACCCATGTCAGGGGCTCCCTTGGCATGCGACTTAACTGTGAGGCAAAACCATGCACTTTATCTTCTAAATGTTAAAAAAGCATCCTGCGCCCCTGGGGTCAGTGTCTGGAGCAGGGACTACAACCTTGGTTCTGGTATGAGCCCTAGAATTCTCAAGGTACTTCTACCTTCACAGGAGGTATAGTTACAGTTCTAAGTGAAATTGACACAGTCTAAGTTGCCATTTGCCTGTAATAGCTCCCTGACTCTCAAAACTGTCCCTCTGGTCATGGCCAGTTCCTGCTACTTTCAAAACTAGCTAGGCACGAGCTTGTATGACTTCAAAGTTACTATGTCTCCACTGTAAACTCACACCAGGCCAGAGCTACTTCTTACAATTATTCTGCTGAGATCCTTACACAGGGTGGACCACAGGTCACTGTGGGGCTGATGCGGAAGGCCTTACTCACCACAGCTCACAGCGCCCTGTTTCCTGGTGCCAGCCAGCTCGTTCCCATATTTATCCACACACCAGCACTGCCCCGTGCTGCCGTGGCACTGTGTGGCTTTGTAATAGCCCTCCTCATTACACCGGGGTATGAACGCCCCTAGGGGAACAAAAAGTCCAATTTTAATCAGAGATTCTCGCAGTAGTGCCCTCCAACAAGGGGGAAATGGGAAGCCCTTGACAAAACATGGGGGAAAGGGCTCACACATCAGTCAGATCTGCTGCAGGGCCAGCAGCAGAGAAAGGGGCTGGGTAGTTAATGTTAATACTTAGTCAGGATTCCAGCGCCCTTGGGCTGGAGCGGTCCAAATGCATCGAACTCTAAGGAACTCAGTTTTTAAGCAGGCATGATGATTGCTCATCTGTTCTGGATTCTGGGCACCGATCTAAACCAGGCATATGTGTATATGTATGTATATACACACAAATAACCACACACTCTCTAATCCCCACAAGCCTAAGAGGCATGTAACATTATTGCCTTTTAATAAATAGAAAATTGAAGTCCAGGATTCAGATTCTTTAATGTGACTGCGAAGTAGTGCTTTTCAAACTCCTGTGATGAAGAACCTGTTTTTGTTTCTAGTTTCCAGTCTTTCATGGACCAATACTTTCCATAAAGTGATTCTGTAAGATTACTATGAAACTTTGTAAATGCACCCATCTCTGTACTTAATACTGACTTGTAGCAAACTATATGCAGTCCATGGACTACGCAGTTCCCAGCCATTTCTTCCCACTGCCATCTTGCTTTTAACAAAGAGGTGATAACAGCTAAGTGCTTACTTGCTTTATTCATGGGGCCATCTCAATGTCACCATAAGGTGTTGGTGCTATTACCACTTCCCTACTTATAGACAAAAAATAGTGATAAATTAGAGTTGTCCAAGATTAAGCAGGATTCCTTCTGTCTCTTTGATAAGTTCTTATCTTTCCCTTTAAATCTTGAATGAGTTCTGTTATTAATTACATTTTTTAACACTTCAGAAAATCATACAGATTTTCTGCCTCACACACTTTTGGTGAGGTGAATTACTGCTGGCACAATCCTACAAAACTCTACCTTTGCTTCCCTGAAATAAAGGGGTCCTTCTGCATAACTAGGTTGGTAAAGGCACAGAAGTTTTTGTATTTTGTTTAGTTTTTCTGTTGAAAGTTCATAATTCATAAAATTATTTAAGTATTTTTCTAAACTTTAGACATTTTATATAATATGACTCTTCCCTGAAGTATTTTCCCATTAAAATATTTTGGGCCTGGTACCTAGCTGGGGACAAAAGTAGCATTTTTTGCGTGAATTTGGTAACTAGTATTCATTTCATCTAGGTTTTTGTAACTATTATAAATTGGTTTATAGCAGTGGTTCTCAAAGTGGGGTCCCAGGCTCATCACCTGGAAACCCCTTAGAAATGCAAATTCCTAGACCCTTCTCAGACATATTAAACTAGAACCTTAGAGAACAGAACCCAGAAATCTATTTCTTGATAAATCCTACAACTGATTCTGGTGTACACTAAAGTTTGAGAACCACAAGTTTGCGGTATTCCTGTACATATGAGTTTATATCCTAATATTACCTTTATCTCAGTATTTGAGGCTTTCATATTGTCAAGTTTGTGCATTTTACTTTTTTATTGCTTTAATTTTAATAATTTCAGTTTCTTGTGGTGTTCTTATAGCTTTCTGAGTTGAAAATCTAGTTTTAAAGCTATGAAGGTTGTATCCCATAGATTTTCATTCATTTCTAAATATTTTTTAGTTTCTACTTTATTTCAAGTTTGACCAATATGTATCTATAAAATTCCCAGCTATATAGAGTTTTGGTAATCTTGTTTTTTACTGAAAAAAAAACTCCCAGCTATATGGAGTTTTGGTAATCTTGTTTATTATTGTGCCATAGCCACTGAATTTGATCTGCAGTCATTTATTTGAAATGTGTTGAGTTTTTGTGGTATAGTTTGTGGCAGCTACTTCATGTGTGTTAGGTATTGAATCGCAGCTTCCTATGTGCATAAATACATGTGAATGTTAATTAATTTTATCTCACATGTCTTTTCTTGGAACTTACAGTTCAAGTAAAGACTCTGTGGATATGGTAGTTCCTCCTTATAATTCTGTTTTGTTTTAAAATTATGAGTAGAGTCATGGGCCACATAATGATGTTATTGGTCAATGACTGACTACGTCTATGATAATAGTCCCATAAGATTATGAGACTATATTTTTACTGTACTTTTTCTTTTCTAAAACAATTATTTCAATAGATTTAGGGATCGCCAATGGTTTTTGTTACATGGATGCATTGTATAGTGGTGAAGTCAGGGCTTTTAGTGTACCCAAATTATGTATATTGAAAAGTTTAAAATTATAACATTTGAAAAATTACCTATAGAGTACTGCACCTTGACTACAATTAGATACACAAAAACTTACCATCTAAAGTATTCAGTGTAGTAACCTGTTGCATGGGTTTATAGCCTAGGAGCAATAACGAATAGCATCTAGGTTTGAGTAAGTAACACAACAGTGAAATTGCCTAACAACACATTTCTCAGAATGTACATACCTTTGTCACTAAGCAACGCATTCCTCATCAATTGATAGGATAATATGGTAAAAAGAATATTTCAAGAAAGTTGATAATGTTATAAAAAGGGGTATCTTTTTTTTTAACTTCAACTTTCAGGCCTAATTTTCCAAGGGAACATGTCAAATATACTAAGTTTAGAGTATAAATGTCTAAACACAATTAAGAAAGTGCAGTGAAGGCTATGTTAACTAGTTTGATGTATTTCAAATTGTATATAAAACCAACACATTGTACTCCATAAATGCATTAATGTACACAGCTATGATTTAATTTAAAAAATATCAATTGATAGTTTGTCTCATAATAAATGTGTTTGGCTCATTCATGATGATTACAGATAATGCTTGCTCCTCTATGCCACTGTGTTTGTTTTCTATTTATCATTTTCTTCATATCCTGACTTCTGTGAAAATCATCAAGTTTTCTTCATATTTTTGTGGTTACTCTTAACTTTCCTATAGAGAAGAATAGCTTTTTCTTAGGTCTAAAGTTAATCTATATTTTCTTTCTGAACAAACATCATTCCTACCACCTTTGAATCACTTCTATCTTGCTATCAAAACATTTTTATTTTAGAAGGCTTCCATTTCCTTCTTACAATTGCATCTGGATAATTTTTTCTGGGATCATTTGTCTGCTGGTGAGAGTCCCTTAGTGACACTTAAATAAGTCCGTGCTTAGTTAGCTTTCTGAATCATCAACCCACTCGAATCATCATGGATGAGTTTAAAATTGTAGGTTCAAAGTTATTTTGCCTCAGTACTTTGTCTTGTAAGTAACCTTATTTACAAGAAGTTTTATCCTTGGTTTTCCTTACAGGGTATGTGTGCCCCATGACCGTGTTCCTTAGTGGGACCTGGGTAGCAGTATGGCCTTTACCAGCTCATGAAACTTTATTTCTGCTGTGTTTTAGAGTGCCTATGCTTTCAAGTTTACCTGTTATTTTAGGGAAAGATCACACAAACAAGTGTAACATGTGAAGAAGAGATTTTTACTATTTTGGCCCAGGATTTAAACTCAGATCCTGCTGACTCTAAGATGTACTCTTTAACAGTTTACTCACAGGCTAGTCCAAGAAGACCAGCCTCTCAGAGACAAATGAGATCGTGTATAGGAAGGGCCCTCAGAAGCCCCTGGAATGCCATATCTATTACTCACAAAAGGCTGCTATTGGGCAAGGCTATGCCCACTCTTTTACTTAAGTTTTCAGGGAGTAGATGCTCCCTGAAAAGAAAGTTGATGCTCTCAATGTCCCAAAAGGCAGAGAGATTTGCGGACAGATTCTCAATCAAGGATTGCAAAGAAAGAAAACAAGTAGGGAGCTGGGGAAATGTTGATTCTTCTTGCTGTGCTGCAGTTGAAAAACAACGGCATTTAATGAACCAAAAGGAAAAAGGATTGGGCTGAGCCTACAGGTTGGTAAGGAGCAGGTGCTGCTCTAAATCTATAATGTAATAGGATTACCACTTTTTCTAAGTAGGCAGTGATTATAATTGATGATAATTTGTTGTTGCTTGTTTTATTTATTTGAATCTGTATGCCCCTGAGTATGCAGCTATTATATTAAGAGATTTTCCCATGAAAAAAGGAATTTGTAAGCAAATAAATGGCATTTTGTCTGAGTTAGCCAGAGTAATCTCCATATGTGGGAGATGTGATAAAGCAAGCTTTAAAACATGATGGGGTTCATGGTCAGATAGAGGTAGGCATTTCATTCATGTGCTGGGGTAAATGGAAAAAGAGACACATATGTCTCATATGAGGCAATTACAAGATACCTATATCCCATGAAAACAACATTATAAAAAAATAGCAATATGCTAGTTCTACAACTACTAAACCCAAAATAACATCCCACACAGTGGGATGAGATCAAGAAGCACAAGGCCCTGAGCTGGATACACCTATGGAGGAGGATGCAGCTGCTCTGCTTTCAGACCAGAAAGATGTCTTTGTCTTTTTACACTGGAGAAGAACCTAGGCCAAGGCAGCACAAAGCAAGATGACCTTGGAATTCTAAGTTGAATAGGATGTTAACAGAATTCTAAAGTATGAGGTATGTCAGGGAAATAATAATTTTCAAAAGGAGAAGGGAGAAGGCATTTTGAGGTGACCCAAAAAATCAGAAGAGGAGAAATTTCCAGAGTTCACAGGCTGCCTACATTTGACAATCTGCAAGAAAACTTGCCCATTTCCTTCAAGTAAATGGAAAAACTTCTGAAATGGCAGGCTGCTTAGGGGATGCACCTGCCTCTGAATGCTTATCAGGAATAATTCTGAATTATTGTGTTGCAGCTGTCAGCTCTTTTTTAAAAAGCAAGAAAAGCAAAGCAGACTCCTTTCTTCAGACAAATGAGGATTGCCAACATCTTGGTGATGGCCCATCTGAATGCAATGAATTCCTGCAAGTCCTGGAGAGGGGAGGGCTCGGAGCGAAAACTCAATGACCCTACTTAAGAAAGAGAAAAGCAAGGTATATTGTAGTCCCAGATGAGGGAGGAGTTAGCAGTGGAGATAGCGCTTGACTCCAGCCCTGGGTGAGCTGCCCACCAGTCCTGCCTGACCTCAGGCCTCTCTTCTTCTTGCTGATGGAGCACACAGTGTTTCTCAACTGTCCGGCCAGTCGTCTGTTAATGTCTGGCTGCCTATCCCCTTCTGCCACCTACTGGGAAGAGTCCTTCCCCAGATAAAAGGAGGCATTTCTTTCATGAGACACCAGCCCTAATTGAATAACCACTGTCGTGCTGAACAGTACAAGAGATATAGATGGTTTAATTAGTTGTTTAAACGCGTGGCAAGAAATTGTACTTACCCAACAGGCTTTTCCCCTTGCTCAGCTTCTGAATTCTGTTCATTTCATTCTGGCAAGGGAGACCTAAAAAATAATTTATGAAAGTCAGTTTCCAGATGGTAGAGCATATAATCTCTAATGACTGACTTCACTCTTGACGTGAAAGGCAGACAATGACACACCTGGGAACGAAAGTTTCCATATGCCGTTACTATGCAACAAAACAAATCCAGGCCATTAGTGCTATTAATTGAAAAACAAAAAAACCTCGTACCAAAAGGTCCCTAAAATAGTATTTGGGGTGTCCTTGCATTGTGTGGGTATTTTTCTTCCTACCACCAATTCAGACAAATACCAGGTGTCTAAGAGGTGATTTATGAATAGACTTTTTCTTTTCTATGAGGAAGGAATTAGCCAGCTAAGGCTTCTACAAGCTGAAAACCAGGGCTAAGTCTTAGCAGTGGGGAGGTGTCCTGAATCCACAGACCAACTAAGCAGCGATGACAAATACTCGCCTATCCCAGATGTTGCTGCTGGACAGAAAGAGGATCAGAATGGCTGCTTCAGACCTCAAGGTGTACCACCCCAAAAAAGCAAAACAAGGGGCTCAAGGGAAAACAATGCGTATATAGAAGAGATCTGGAGAGGCAGTGGGGGCAGCAGGTACGGATAGGACTTTACACCCAGGTTCTGCTGCTTCCTGGATAAATAGTGTGGGCAAGTCTCTTTACAAGTCCTCAGCTGTATAGTGCATGTTGTACGAACCTGCAGGAGCTCACCAGTTCTCAAGGCAAAGACAGAGCAGGAGCCGCATGGCTAAGGGGAGTGTGTAGAGCCGTGTGGCACATGGTGACCTCTCTAGGGAAGAAAATGAAAGGCGCCTCACTAGTTCTGCAGAGTCCTGCCCTGACCTGGCTTTGCAGATCCCGCGGCTCTCTTTGCTCATGGTCTTCCTGGCACTGGCAGAGGGGTTTTGATTCTCTAGGCCAGTGGGTTTTGACCTTTTTTATCTCATAGCATACTGGAACCTACAGTTAAACTTTCATAGCACACTTAAAATATTAATCAAGTAAAAGAGTTAAAAAAGAAAAAGAATATACTTAACTGTGAAGTTCTTTCAAAAATAATTTAATTAATGATCTTTAAAAAATTTCACGGAGCACCTAAGATCCTCTCATGGAACTCTGGCTGGAAATCACTGCTCTAGGCTCTAATCCGTGGCATATACTGCCTCTTTCTACAGCCTGTCCTTGCATATAAGGTATCGGAGCACCTACTTACATCTGTTACCCTGAGATTGCACAATGTCACAATGTTCTTGCTTCTTGTGCTATGAGAGAAACTGGTTGAAAGAATCATTTTGGCTTCTTATTTAAGAAAGATGCCAACTGAAAATGACAACGAAAAGGAGACACAAATTTCATCTGGAATATAAAAGGTAGCAGTTATGGCTAGGCATGGTGGCTCACGCCTGTAATCCTAGCACTCTGGGAGGCCGAGGCAGGTGGATTGCCCAGAGCTGAGAGGTTCAAGATCAGCCTGAGCTAGAGTGAGCCCCTGTCTCTACCAAAAAAAAAAAAAAAAAAAAAAAAAGCTGGCCATTGTGGTGGGCACCTGTAGTCCCAGCTACTTAGGAGGCTGAGGTAAGAGAATCGCTTAAGCCCAAGAGTTGGAGGTTGCTGTGAGCTATGATGCCATGGCACTCTACCAAGGGCCACAAAGTGAGACTCTGTCTTAATAAATAAGTAAATAAAAGGAAAATTAAAAAGAAAATTAAAAAACAAATTTTACAAAAAGGGAGCAGTTATTGTGATGGTCCTGGTTTACCCTACTAATTGCCAAAATGGTAGCTCATGCAGAGATGGCCCAGGTGGAGCCTTAACACACAGGCTCTGTGTTCTAAGAAACCCAGGCTAAAATCATGATTTCATATAGACTCAAGCCTGAAGCTATTATTAGGCTTAATACTGAATCACTACAAGTATTTATGTTAAACAATGGCTATAATTCAATATTGATTTATAGGTACTAGCTGATGTAATTAGAAAAGAGAAAGAAATGAGGTATAAAAAAATGAAAATAAAGAGGATTATTACTTACAGATATGATTGCACACCTGAAAAGTTTAAGCAAACCAACCAGAATAACTTATAAGCAAAATGAGAATTTGGTAAGGTGATTTGGAACAGAATTAATGCCGAGACAACCACCAATAAGGTAGTGTAATAAGAAATAATCTATTTCAGTTATAAAGATAATAAACACAAGGTAAGTACAACATCTATGAGAATAAAACTTAAAATGCATAAATTCAACTGGTTGAGGTGATACACAGATCCTGTTCTAAAATAAAAAGATTCAGTATTAGCTGTATACAGCTATCAATTCTCACTTTGTTAATCTAATTTTGTCTGATATTAACAGTAAATAAACAAACATTTTTTGGTGAGATAAAGTCATTCTTAGGTTCACTGAGGAAAAGAAACATATATGAATAACCAGGAAAATTCTGAGCAAAGATTAATGTTTAACCAGGTGTTAAAACCTTCTAAAACAACGGTGATTTAAAGAGGTTAAAACTGATTTATGAATAGTTAAGTAGGACAGAGTATTCAGACAGACACAGGTATAAATATATACAGGAGTTTATATATTCCATGTATATATCAGATGGAAGCTGTGTTACAAATTGAAGGGAGGAAAGATGGGTTAGTCCACAAATGAGACGAGGGTGATGGGCGCCATCTCCAGGGCAGAGAAGGGCTGGGACCCACCTGACTGAGAAACCCACACTAGACAAAGGATTTCGATAACAAAACCCAAAGTATTGAAGGAAACATAAGAGGATCGTTTTACTATCTTCAAGCGAAAAATGTCTTTCTAAGCTTAATGTAAGCTTTCCTGCATCTTAGAAGCCACAAAGTAAAAGATGCAGAAATTTGACTTAGAATTTTACATTTCTCCCTAAAAAAAAAAAAATACATGAAGTCAGATTCATAAAAGATATTTGTACTATCTCTAACTAGAAAAGCTTTAATTCCTTAATATAGAGTTTCCTACTAAAAAAAAAACAACACAAGAGCCTAATAGAAAGAAAAGTACAAAGAACATGTTATAGGAAAAGGAAATTCAAGATGTACCTAACTCATAATGAGAAATAAAACAGAGCCTATGAAATGATGTAATTTCTTTACCCTCGGTTTGGCAATGATCACAAAGTTCGGAAATGCCATGAAGAAACTGGTATTCTTATATTTGTTGGTGAGAGTAAAAAATTGTAGAACTTTTTTGGATGTGAAATTAGAAATATTGCTCAAATTTAAAATGGCACATGCCTTTCGACTATTAATTGTTCCTCTAGGAATGGATCTTATAATTCTATAGTGTACAATTGTATATACATGTATGTAAGTGTATACACATGTACTTAATTTTCCTTGCATGCCCTCCTGCAATGCCTACATGTGCTTACTGTATGTATATATTGTCTATGCCTACATGTATACACAATCTAAATAATATTAGCTGCTATCCTCCTTTCCTGGGGGTAGGGTACATAGGTACACAGCCATGCCATGGTAATTTGTCCCAAATACCTGGCTAGTGCTGGACCCAAGCCAGAACGTGGGGTAAAGCTACAGGCCAGTCTCGCCACTATACTTGGGCATGCCCCACAGGCAGTCAGAGCACCTGCTGCTGGACTCCTGTGAGTCCTCCTGTCCCTGGTCCAGCTCTCCTGCAGGATGATCTCCTGTCTGACTTTGGTTACATGAGATACCCTGGTATCCTTTCATCTAGCCCCCAAATGTTTTTGTTGTTCTTGTTTAGCAGGCCCTGGCTGGGTTCAAACCTACCACCCCCAGTGCATGGGGCTGGCATTCTACCCATTGAACTATAGGCACCTAGCCAAGACCCCAAATCGTGTATGTTTCTTTCATTAACTGAAATTTATAACCAAGATATACTCATCTAAGACACTCAGGATAAATATACATTTATGGTAGAAAAGCTGACAAATGACTTTCTCTAAGGGAAACATGGAAAATTCATGTGATAATGGGAACTGTGATCTTGTAAAAGAGGTAAAGGTCTAAAAAAGAGCAAAATGTTTTATAATTTGTCTCTTTGAACCTCCCCACACACACTTTTGGGGGAATTAAAACCTGCCTGAGGCTTTTTATCAAAGGGGCAGAAAAATGTTCTTTGTTTTCTAGTATCTTAAAACACAATAGATGGTTCAACAGAATTGTCCAGAGGTCACGAGATCATCTTCATGGAGATGATCTTCAACTTTTACTGGAGATAAAGTGACCAAAACCACGAACTACTGTTAAACAGCTAAAGCCCAAAGCTATGACATGTGACACTGGTCACACTGACCTGAACCAACACTCTGAAAACCCCCTTTAAAAAGCCCTATATTTCTGCTTAAAGATGGGACTGTGGCCTTTTGAGAAGATAGTCTGTCACCCTCCCCATTCACCAGCAAATTAATAAACTTCTCTCTCTTCTTCTCAAACCACTTGTCCTCGTTCTTCATTCTGATTCAGCCTCAGGTATAAGTACCAGTAACACTCATATCTTATTTTTCACACTAAGAGTCTCACGATGACTTTGGGAATCATGTAGTGAAGATTTCTATATCCATTTTATAGGTGAAACTGTACAGTTATAGTCTATAACTTGATTCTACCCTTGGGTTTTCTAATATACTACATTAAAAGCAAAAATAAATTAGGAGAGGTAGGCCTTTGGGACTGCCATGAAATGAATTCTTTATTCTCTGCCTACATTTGTCCTTCAGCAAGCAGGGTTGTCCTGGGCTCTCGACCCCATCCTTCCCTCCAGCCTTACCTCCGGGCTTTTGGAAGCAGTAGCACCATTCATTGTTAGAGAGTTTTCCATCCTTGAAGGAGTCGCAAGAGTTGAAGAGAGGCTTGATACAGGGCTCATACTTATCCAGGTAGATTGCATTGATCTCTGAGTGGTCAAGCAGGAGATCGTAGTTCATGTCCAACTTGTTGAACATCCAGCCCAGAGAGTCCTTGCAGATGGGCAGGATGCTGGTATCAAACCCTGTGAGGGAAGGGAACATCTCAGTCACCATCTAGCTTGGTTCTTGCCATCCTGATCACTCCCAGCCTCCAGCCCCCAAGAAGAGGCCAAAAGCACATCCTAGCTTCCTCCTCCCCTGAGGCTATTTCCTTCCCAGGGCATAGTTTCAGTGGTACTCCATAATATTTTGTGTTTTCCAAATGAAACATTTTAAAATATACTAAAATAGAAGTCAGCATTCAAATAAAAATATGTTCAAAAGAGAACAAATCCCCAATGCTAATATATCTATGATGTAAATAAGGGTTTTCATCCACTAAACTTGCTTAAAACAAGGTATGTTTGAAAGAAAGACTATAAACATGGTGAGTGAGAGGGAAAACTTATAATACTATAAACTATGCCTTCATATTTAAGAGGGAAAAATAAAAAACGCAAACAAAATCCTTTTAAAAGAATAGCAGTGAAATGAAACATCACAGCATAATCCAGAAGCACTGATTATATCCCAGAGGACCATTATATCCAAGCAGTCTGAACAGTAATGGCAAAACAAAGCAGGTACCTGCCTCTGTTCCCCATTCTTCTTTTCTGAAATCCCCTAAAGAGATACACGAGATGGAATCCAAATCAATTCAGACAACAATTTCTTTCTTATTTCCCTGGGGAAGGAGTAGTTTTCTTAGAGAATTATTTGTCTCCACAATGGAAACTATGCAGTTGGCTCAACATTAGAGATTATTGAGTCCACTGTAGACAAACCCCAGCAAAGGCATGCCCTAAATCTAAACTTGTCTTTCTTTCAGAACCATATAATCTCAGTTTATTCCATTCACTGCTTTGCCAGGACTGCTTTTATCTTCCTAGAATACTGATGATAAAAATTAACTTCTGTGTGATTATGTATAGAACACTTTTCTAAGGACTTTACAGTCATCTCAGTGAATCCTTATTAACCGTCCTATGAGACGGTGCTACATCATCTCTACTTTGCAGAGGAAAAAGCAAGGCTCGGATGGGCATGGTGGCTCATGCCTGTAATCCTAGCACTCTGGAAGGCTGAGGCAGGTGGATTGCCCTGAGCTCAGAAGTTTGAGACTAGCCTGAGCCAGAGTGAGACCCCATCTCTGCAAAAAAAAAAAAGCCAGGGGTTGTGGTGGGTGCCTGTAGTCCCAGCTACTTGGGAGGCTGAGGCAAAAGAATCGCTTGAGTCCAAGAGTTGGAGGTTGCTGTGAGCTATGATGCCACAGTGCTCTACAGAGGACCACAAGTGAGACTCTGTCTCAATAAATAAACTAAAAAGAAAAGAAACGAAAAAAGAAAAAAAGAATAAGCAAGACTCAAGGCTTGAGTTACTTGCTCAAGTTCCTACCATGATGAATCTGGGACTCAGAACCAGGCAGCGCAATCCTGAGTTTAGAGTTTCCAAGTCTGCTCTCCTGGGGCTGCCATCTTGCCTTCCTTGTCCCTGTTGCCCTGAGGCCATCTGCTTGGCTGAGGGTCCATGTTTGGAGATGGGCAGTGCAAATGGGCTATGAACTGAGGATCCTGTGGGGTCGACTGCCCACTCCAACACTTCCTGACCACAGTCCAGCCACTGGGTCCCTAAATGTATCACGGGGAACCCCTGTTTAGTCAGTGGGATGTAAAATGCAGCAAAGTGTACACCCCCTTTTAAAAGCAGTGTCTTTACAGAAAGGTCTTAGGTCTACACTGTCCAGAGCCAGCAGAGTAAGTTCAGCGCCTCCTCCTCAGACCTCTCACAGAACCCTGTGTTTCCCGCACTATCACTGCTTATTAATCAGATGACAGCTCCCTGAGGGCAAAGACTGTCTTGTCCCCTTCGGTAGCATCAGCCATGACAAGTACATAGAAAGTATTTGCTGGGAGAAATTTTCTGCAGAGTTTACCCTTTTAAACAAAATCTTTCCATTTTTAAATTAATTTATTTCAGTATCTTATAACACATATTAAAAATATCCCCCTTTTCCCAGAAAATAGACTATAGGACACTATGTGGCCCCTTCTTTGACTGAACTTCAGGCTTGCCAACAGTCTCTGTAGCAATGTCCTCAGGCTTTACTGAGTAAGGGAAGATAATTTACTCTGAGGCTACGTGGCTCCACACTTTTATATAGAATATTTTACCATGCATCAATTTTATAGGATATTGACATTGTAAGGGACAGTAATTTATTCTGACACTGCATGGTTCCACACTTTTATGTGGAATATTTTATATAATATGCATCAATTTTATAAGGTATTGGCATTTTAGTACATAGGAAAGGGGCATTTCCTGCTGACCGGTCGGTCACCAAGAAGAAGTGCCAAGCTGGTTGGGCAGTAGCCAAAAAGTCAATCCCAGCCCAGCCCCACTGGGAAGGTTTCTAGAGATGGGGTGCCGGTGTCTGGCTCTTGTGGCTGTCTGGGGTCCAGGGGAAACACAGCAGTTCTTGCAACCCTGAGGATACCGGAAATAGGGCAAGGTTCCAGGCTTCCCCTTCAGATCTCCTGCACGAACAAAACTGTAGCTCCCTCCTCCAGCCTTGTGGGCTAACCAAGCATCATTCCTTTAAATTTCCTTCACTCCAACTGCTTCAGGGTAACAAACCTAAAAGCCTCTTCAGGGACTCAATTTGCTTTTGGCCAAGGGCAGGTCTTTCAGAGAGATCTCCGGGGACCAGAGGCTGTAAGAACAGCTCTCCTCCATCAATCTGCTCTTTGTTGAAAGGATGTTTGGAAAGCCCAAGGGCCAGGCAGCTCCTGAAGGATCCTGGAGAAAAGTTTCTCTAGACCAGGGGTCCTCAAACTACGGCCCGTGGGCCCCATGTGTTGGTGTGAATTGTATTTGTTCCCATTTTGTTTTTACTTCAAAATAAGATATGTGCCATGTGCATAGGAATTTGTTCATAGTTTTTTTTTTTTAAACTATAGTCCAGCCCTCCAACGGTCTGAGGGACAGTGAATTGGTCCCCTGTTTAAAAAGGTTGAGGACGCCTGATCTAGAGTAGCAGACATGGCTCAGTCTCAGTAAAGTTCTCTGTTGTACCAGAATAAGAGTGAAAGCTGGATAGGTCAACTCCAGAACACTTCTACTGCCGTGTTATAGAAAATCCTCAAGAATTCTGGTTACCCATAATCTTTCTAGTGGAAACATTTATACCTGTCTCCTTTAAGCCAAACTCTACAGGTTGATCATTCTTTCAGAAAGTCACATTTATATAGAAAGCCATTATAAAAATTACACTTACTTGCTGTGAAATTCATGGTCAGGGGTATTGATGGTTTATAACATTTGCTTGTACTAATTAGAAAAAGTGCCACTTGGAGATGGGCAAATGGTTGGGTGAGAAGACATTGTCTCTGTATAAGACAAAAAGGCGAGCAGCACTGGGGAGAGAGCGTTCAGAGTGAAAGCTTGGCTGGTATAACACTACGTAGATTATAACTCATATTCCCTCTCACCCAGCAGACTTTGTGTAATGCACAAACTTTATAAAACCATACAGAGTAGCCCTATCAGAAAAGTATTTTTAAAAACTTTCACATTTATAAAGATTTACATAATTTTATGATTACAAAGATTCTTCATAGATAAGCATTCTCAAATTTGATGAAACTCTTGTCAAAGAACAAGGAAAGGAAGTTACTACAAACATTGTATAAAAAGTTTGAAAAAATTATATAATTACTAGTAATTTTAACCAATTAATTCTAGTATAGAAATAAATACTGAGAAAACACAATTCTACCCCCAGAAAGTCTTTCTACGTTAAGATGTTCAGTATAGTCTGTAATAAGACTAGAAGAGATAAAATATTTATTTCTAAAGTACATTGAAGTATAACTAAGGTTAATTTTTACTTTTTACATGTATTTAAATAGCACTTGGAAATGTTCATGTTGTAAGTTTTATTTAACTATGAAATTCTCTGATATGTTTCTAAGTGGGATGACATACAACAACAAAAATATGGTATTGTGGTATTTTTCTTCTTCTATTTTTATTTTTACAGTTTTAAAATTTTCCACAATTATACATATAACTTGAGTGATTAAAAATAACAGCAGGTGAGTTATTTATTTTAAATATGCATTTTCACACATTTAGACTTTGCATGGCATTATGCTACATTCTCAAAGGAATAAAGGAAAAACATGGTTCTTGCCTTTAAGGAATTCATAATTTAGTAATTAAAAAAAAGAATATAATCCACTATGTATAGTAGAATGATACCAATTTTCAAAAATGTTGCAAATGTCATGTTGCAGCAGGTATGTGGAAGGAGCTGTTTGGTCAAGAAAAGAGTAAAACCCCCATGAAAGGGGCATTCATTTGTCCTGCAGTTTCCTGAGGTGGGGTCAGCTGGAGAGTGCTAAAACTCTCCCACCTTAATGTGAATGAATAAAGGAAGCTCCTATTCAAAGTAAGATTTAATTAAGTAAAAAATCATCCCTTTGCTTGGACAACAAATACACATATAGAATGCAGAAATAAGAAAGAAAAAATTACCATCCAGGCCAGGGGAGCGAGAGTCAGCAGAGAAAAAACAAAGAGATTGTGATTTGTAGCAAAGATGCCAGTGTATACACTCTCGTGGGGGGAAATATAAATTTCTGTAACAAATAAAGTGAGTGCTTCTTCAAGCAGAGGGAACGAATGGAATTACATAGATTCAAGGAACCATGCCATTCTAGGGGAGAATACTCTTTTATAATGAGTGAAGTTGGAGGAGAAAATAAAAAGGGCCAATAACAGACCTTAAGGACTTTGAGAAGCTCAACATACAACAGCCTGCTGCCCTACTGGGGTTCTAAATGAACAGAGACTAGACAATAGATTGTGTTTCTTGGCAAAGGGTTGACTTGAGCTATAATGTGCTTCTTCCCAAGTCATCTTCTCACTGGTCTTTCAATCATAGTTGAACAGGAGGTAGATAAACTCTGCCCCTGTTCTTTCTTGCTTAGTAACACATTAAGTTTTGTAATGTCAGGAATATGCGGGTTCCAGTGAGGACTTTGTATCTACCCATTATCCCCTGTGCAGAAGTTTCATAAAGGACTTTTTCTTCCTTCACTGGGGCTTACGTTGTCTGTTTGGTTAGTTTAAGTAACTGTGACTCCATGAAACAGCAGGAGAAATGAGTGGCTGTCCATCTCATTTTCGCAGAGTAAAATCCCTATTCCAAGGAAATTAGTTTGTCTCCAGGTGAAAATTGCAATCTATAGACATTCTGAGCGCCAATAGTCCATTAAATTAGGGTGGTAGATGACAGAGATGCCTTTGGCTCTTATCAATTATGAATAAACTGTAGTTGAAAGAAAACAATACGGTCCTCTCTTGGCAGAATTCAGTCAGGCTATGATGCTGCAGGGCCAGGCTTTCTGAGTTAGCTGATGATCAGATTTGGCCTTGCTGATCCTGGCGCCAGTCTAACGACATCACAATGTTCTGAGCTCCGTCTGACTCACTGAGGAGGACAGTTCCCTATGGAGCAGGCCTGCTGGAGACCTTCAGAAAGCCCCTGGACAAACTGGTGAAACTCAGAAGGACACGGGTCACATGGTGCTAGAGGAAAGACAGGAGCTCCTGGGAGTCCTGAACAGACACAGATATTTAACTATTCCATATAAACATTATTATTGCTAATTAGCTCCTCTAAGAACAGTAGGGTTATTGCATTAGCCATGACTGGGAGAGAATTTCTTTAGTGTCAGACACTGTACTGAATGACATATTCCATTTAATCTTTCAGCAGCCTCGTGAGGAGGAATTGTTCCCCTTTCCTCAATCAACAATTACCCAGTCGGTGTTTGTAGGTCTTTTTAGAAACAAGGGGGTCCATTACTGTGTATATTCACTTGATGTTACATTGTCCTTTCTCCAGAGAACATGTTCTCTCTGCTAGTCAATGCGTGATGTAAGTGAAAACCGTCTTGGTTCCATAAAGAGAGAAAAGAATTGCAAATTTATTTTTAGGTGATGTCCCTTAGCTTTGTGATTGTCTTCACTTTCTTCTGATTGTATAGAGTAGGCAATATTCTTATTTCCTGCTTATCCTCTTGCCCCTAAAAAATACCATGTTCTATTAATTCTCTCCATAGCTCTCTGTGGTCAGGCTGCCTTGGCAGTCATTCTGAACTTCACACTCATTATAATCTTTGGTGCCCACCTTACTGATGTCTCAGCATTGTAACCTGGCCACTGTGATTCTGGAATCCTGTAATTCTTTTGCTATTAGGCAGCTCAGTTCAGCACTATTATCCCTGGTCTACAGAGGAAGGTAGCTGTGAGCTTGTCAGAGATTCTGGCTCCTCTCCCCAGCACGCTCCTTATTTCTTTGGAAAGGAGTCCTCTGGCTGTCTCACAGAGCAAACCCAGCTGGTCTTTCACAGTTTCTATACTCTAGTGTTTCTATGTCTCTGAACTTTTTAATCCTTTCTCACAATATCTACCTAAGTCCCCCTGGCATTTCTCCCTCAATTATTCTGAGGCATCACATTCTCGGAGCTTTTGAGAGTCATCCACATCAGCAGGACCTGGTAAAATCCTAGTTGGGGTAGAAACCTTGGGATAGTACTGCAGGTCAGTAACCTGATCCTTGTCCTTCTGTGGCTCCTCTCCCTAGATGAAGCCTCTTCAGGATCCAGTCCCACACATACTTTCCTGTTGATTCCAGAATGGGCTGGCTTCGTGATGCAGGCCATGGAGTACACGACCTTTCCTATGTTTACTTTCCTCACCACCTTTCCTCATTTACATGAGGTTCAGACTCTCATGCCTGGTGTGGCTGTGACTTACCCCTGCATTTTACTTTCTTCTTCTCCTCCATCTGGGCCACTTTAGAGCATGGTGGCCTAAGAGGTTCTCTGATCACCTGGTTAGGAAGTTCGGGGATTGGGCAGAGTAAAGTGGTTTGTGTACATATATATATATGTATTTGAAAGTTTTTGAAGTTTTGATTTTTTTTCAATTGTCCAGTAGTCATTAAAAGCATGTTATTAAATTCTGCCTTCTAATGAGCTATATTAAGAGGACAGATTTTATTTTTTTTATGAAAATAACACATTCCAGGTTTTTCAAAACACAGCACTCTATTTAAAGGGGAGTAGGAATTTGGAGATTTTGCCTAGGCTATATAATAAGCACTATTATTATTCATTATTTCAAATTGTCATCATTATCAGGAGCAGCCATAGTTGCAAAAGTCCTAAATAAATTGATCATCAGTAAATGGCCTCTATCAGTTTAAGAAAAGTCCCTTCTATACCTATTT